>NW_019091358.1:4083087-4145147 GCF_001949145.1 Acanthaster planci
GGTTCCTAAGGTACGAAACCAAACCTCACAAAACCTGCTGTTGGAGTATGGAAGGTTTTGGGCAGTTAGGGTTAACATATGATAATGTCTGCCGTGATTTGATAATCCCTTCTGCATAAAAATGCACTGGCACCTGGATACGAGACAGCTTATTCCATTCCTCCCGGTCTGCGAAACTTGTCAAACGCCCACCAAGTCCATATAAGGAGATTCTTCTGGACTTCTTGCACATGGAATATACCATAAAATGGACAGGGGTGTTTGGGAAAATGAAAGTAAACTTCTTGAACAAAACCCTTGGGAATCTATTGTATACTGACTTCTTTTGACGCTCTGACAAAAATGGTACTGATAAATGGGAATAAAAATTTGCCTGGTCAGTCTTAAACAAACGTGTAAGACTGTCTTAGTAGAATGAACACTGATACAGTAATTGTGGCTCAGCATTAGTCTCCTCAGCTAGTTTTAAATGCACATTAAAGACTGGCCAAGCGCATATTTCCTTAGCAAAAAGCACTGAACGTGTAAAGACGTTTTTCAACGGTGCACAGAGATGAGGATAGGAGGATTGGAGGGTGAAACATTGTCTTCTTTTGTGCAATTTTTCTTGAAAAGTCTAGATAAATCCACGGAATCTCTAAACTACAGCGTACATGTAGCTCTTTCAGCTGCCCCAAATACCGGTATGGTCAGCAAATTTCTACAAAACATTCTTAACATCCTCCTGACATAATTCATACAAACTATGCCAAATTGGCACCATCTATAGAAAACTCATTTCTGCAAGCAGGAATTAATCATATGAATGAAATGAGTTTGGCACATGCTATGGCACACACTAGCACTCTGTGCATGTACATGTAGCTGGGCTGGCCCAACTGTAGTACTTGAGTTGGATCAGTCCCAATATCCGGTTCGGACGTGACTTTGTCAAACACGCAGATGCACCACAATTTGCAGGCTCCCACTGGGTGATCGCTGAAGTTGCGCGTTAACTTCCGGTTTCATGGTTCCATGTAAACGACGATCAATGCATTACTCTATGAGCAGTGCACATGCTGTGGGCGTGGTTTAAACTGAAGTGACGTCCCACTTAATTACGAACCATATATACTAGTACATGCAGTTGGGGCTGTTGTTATAACATGTACATATACATGTAGTTGGGACATAACACCCAACTACCGTTGGTTCACCTGCTGTATGTAGTGCATTCCTCATCTAAAGTGACACTACGTACACTGTACTGCTAAAATTGCCTTGTCCTACGTGCATATCATATACATGTACATGTACATGTGCAGTGTATGTGTAATTTGAGCCCTGAGCATTAAAAGCAAACAGGTGCATATCTTATGGTGCATGCATGGACAGCATTGTACAGGTATATCAGTTACTGTTGGACTTTGACTGCAAGGCAAGACAAACATACATGTACATACATGTACATGTACATACAAACAAGGTCCCCATGACTGGCAAGTGCACATGTATGTCCATGTAGGTAGAAAGCCATCTGTGGGAAAATGTTTCTGAATATCTTGAAATGTACCAGTTTGTTTGTGTTTGCACAAAAGACACATAAACTGACTCCAACACAAAAATCTACTGTCGTGTACCACCATACACTACAGGTGCTTCCTTGGTTCTTGTTAATTTGAGCAGGGAAGATACAACATGTTAACAGTGTTCATTTACATTTGGACTACTACTGGGGCTTGTAGTACTTGTCTATGCATGTATGGTACATTTGCATGGACTTACATGTAACCTAATGTACTGTACTTGGTTCCATTTTAAGAGGTTACATTTTACTAAAATACCGAAAAAAAAAATTCACAGATTCAAAAACCAACCTTACTGAAACCAAAATTTGTCATTTATCAGTGCAAATTATGCCCCCCAAATAAAAAACATTGTTTTATATCACCCAAAAATAAATTCTACATTATCATTTTTTAGAATACAAGATGTAGCACAAGTTTGCAGGGGATTTTTCTTTTTAGGGGGAGGGGCTCCAAATTTATGACTGGCCTCCGGTTTTTACTACTAATTATATTGGGGTAGTGCCTTGGGATAAAGGGCATCTGGTTCCAATAAATCCTGTCAAATCATACCCAGCAAGCAGACTGGCTCAAGTGAATGTAAATGTAATATGCTCGCAGACATATGTAAGTGCCCTACCTTGTCAATCAGTCCAAGTACAGTGCCATGCCAAGAGGAGAAAACCTTTCAGAAAAATCATCATTATTTTCCAGAAGGGAATACTCCAAACATTTGATAAACATTTTTTCCCTCACCTTTGTTTCCAGAGAGTTTATCCAACCATTCATGTGTTTCACATGAAATTCACTCCACTGCTAAAACTTAATAGCATCAAGCACGGCACTCTAACTCCCACCAGGCTTCCCACTAATTTGCTGCGGGTCCAGCTACAGTTTGGCTTGCCCACCTGCCAAGCTACATTTCCTGTGAAAATATTTCTCTTCATCACAGAATTATCTCACAACTACCAGCCCTGACTGCTGGATTGGTTTTTGATGAAAGGCATCAAGTATCATTTTGGAAATGGAAAGATTGGCCAATTTTAAAATGAGATCAAATTCATCAAATACTTACTCCTGAGGGTCATTTGTACTGCATGGTACATATACTTTTTACTGTTACTATAAAATTGTCTTTTGCAACATCCTGATACCCTGCCATGGAGTGAAATTTGCCCAAGTGGCTGTGTGTAGCAGCCAAGCTCAGTTGGCCTATCTGTATGCACCTGTACTACTCATGTCTACATCTACTGACTTGCCAGCTCCACAAACTCTGATACAGTTATCTGCAATGCACTGAATCATCCCTGTAACTAACAACTACAAATAATCATAATAGAGACCCCTTATGGGTTGGTTTTTTTACAGCATCAGGGGCCAATTTCATAGAGCTGCTTAAGCACAAAATTTGCTTAAGCGGGCAAACACTATGCTCAATAAACAAAGGTTACCAGCTCAAACTCTATCTGATTGTCATGCTAATCAAAAAACAAGCTAAATACAATCCCAAAACAATATACATCACATGGAGGTTTGGCTGGTTACCTGATTTATCAAGTAAGATTTTTTCGTGCTTAAGCAAATTTTGTGCTAAAGCAGCTCTATGAAATTGGGCCCAAATGCAGGTCAGGCAACAAGGTATGCAGGATGCTATGATATCAGCAGTGAATGTACTCTAATATAGGTAGACAGCACTCATACTACCGTAGTATTCACAAATTTCAAAGTCTAGTCTCCTGTTGTGTTTTTTCTATTATGCAACACAACTTTGCACAGCTTCAGTGTGTATTACAGTTAATCGTTTGCCAGCACAAAATGACTTCTTTTTTCTTTTGGGCTGTCTTCATCATTCCAGTTGGTTTTACTGCGCAATTATTCCAGTCACACCAGTGGGACAGAAGAGAAACAGTTGCTGAACAGCACAAACTGTAATCGGATGGCTGAGGGGTTGTTTATTGCAATGCGCAAAATCACACAGCTGTGTATAAATTGTACATGTAATAAAAGTACGTGTACATCTTTGTGCTGCTAACCAAAAGACCCAAAGAGTGACTACTGTACAGGCCAGCGACAGCTGTCAAGCATGTATATGTACCCAAGAGTGGCAATGATTTCACAGCCCACATTGAGGAGTTACATGTATACCAGGAAAGAATTCCATGATGGTCCAATATAGAATTGATGTCACTGGGCAGCTGACTGGAACCGCTGAAACTGAAGTTTAACGGCTGGTTCACACTACCTGCGTTTGTACACATGGAGCGTGTAATATGAACGTCGCATTTGACGTTCACACTTTCATGTTTTCTCAAGTCTTGGCTGTGTGTGCGTATGTATGTGACAAAAGTTTAGAAATTTCAATTTGTCCCAATACGCATTCATCTTGTACGTACGCACTGTCCATTACTTTTACAAACTGCGTGCAAGGGCGTGCATTTTCATTATACACTTTTCACGCACTGCAGACACCTCAAAATAGACCTTCATGCTGCGTACACAGTGAATACGTAGTGAGTATATGAACCGGCCTTAACTGAATCCACCCGTTTCGGAAACGCTCAGCCACGAGTACCACTGATCTCCATGCCGAGTGCACACAACATCGGGCCGGGGGTGAGGCTGTGCATGCAGCAAGCGTTGGTGACCATTGGCCTAGTTACCTGCACATTAGCCATGATCTTAAGATGGTAGAGTCCTGCTAGCCCAGGTTGAAATGAAGACAATGTCCAACCTAGGCTTGCAGGACTATACTATCTTAAGATCATGACCAAAATAACATTTATATTTTCAACAATGTGCAGGTATCTAGGCCAACTTAATGTGAAAACCAATTGAACTTGACAATAGGTGGCAAAATTAGGGACATGACAACTATATGGTCACAGTTCCTTTTTTATAGCTCCATGCTTAGTCCGGTGTCAGGTCAACTCGTCCCCTGACCGATTCGCCCCTTTCCAACTTGCCCCCTCGTAAACTCGCCCCCTGACCGACTTGCCCCTTACCAACTCACCCCCTGGCCGACTCGACCCCTGACCGACTTGCCCCCTGACCAAGGGCAAGTCGGTCAGGGTGCGAGTCAGTCAGGGGCGAGTAGGTCAGGGGGCGAGTTGGCTAGGGGGCGAGTTGGCAAGAGGCAAGTTGGCCATGGGGCGAGTTGGTAAGGGCGAGCTGGTAAGGGGTGAGTCGGCCAAGGGGCGAGTTGAGCTACAATCATTAGTCCCAGGCACGAGGGCCTACTTAGTCTAAATTAAAAAATGGAGTTCTAACATCCCACTTCATCTTAACAAACTTTTTTAGGCCTAATTGTTAATACCAGTTCATACTTTGTGTGAAAGCAACCACAAATGCAAATTTATGATGCCACCTTCATGACTTTTCAGATCAAATAGTTGAATTGCAAATTTTGCAAAGTTGAACATATTTCAAGTACAGCAACTTTTGCTGAAAATTTTTCAGGACACCGAATTCGCTTCACTTGCACATTTGCCTCACTTTCACATTCACCTCACTTTCACATTCACCAGCATGCTGAACCATATTTAACTCAAACAGGTCATGGAGGTAGGTTACACTACAACTTTGGTGTTCATCGTCCAACTTACTTCAAAACTCTAAGTTCTACTGCGCGCTACTCGGTGTGAGAAGCACGGAGTATCGGAGTGACTTCTCGACGTAAAGAAGAGGCAGATGACAAACCCCAGATGTTACTGTTAGGGATTTCCTTCTTCTGTCATCTGTAAAACGTTAAAAACTTGTTTTTACTATAGACCTAGGCCATGTACATGTCCTTACCTCAATATCTGCCCTGGCCAGACTGATGGATCCTCGGCACCCAAGGTGAATGTCCGTGTGTGACTTGAAGTAGCTTAGCGTACCATTCCGGAGCGACACCCAGCGGTCTTGCCAGCCGTGGATGTAGTTAGTCCACTTGTTCAGCTTGTCTTCGAGCTCCGGTACGCTCTCGATGCCGTCGCTCTCGGAGTCGTCATCTTCTTCTTCGTCCTCGCTCAGGAAGATTGCAGGATCGTCAGACATTTTCCGTTCTAACTCAATCCTACTTGTGTCATGCATCATCTAATAGTGTTCGTTTTGAAGCCTCTACTACCGATGAAAAAGAGGAGAAAGGAACGTTTCTAGACTACGGTCATTGGACTGCTCGGTCTTTGGTCAGGAAGGGTGGGTAGTGTCATGTGTTCAGTATGTCATGTAGGTCTAGCCTGTGTGTTGGGACGGCTGTTCGGATACGTATATCAGGGTTCAATCATTGAAGCATTTAATTTGAAATGAACGGGCGCGGATTGAAAGAAAGTGCGCTTGGGTGTAAATCGAGACGTTGAAAAAAAAAGTGGGTGGCCACGCTTTGAAGTTGATCACAAAATTATTTGCCAGCCAGCCCTGGATTTAAATTTACCTTCTGATACTGTTATAGGTGGTAAACTTTTGTACAGCTGGATCAACATTTTGATACAGCTGTGCAAAATTTTGAATTTAGGTCCACAATGCAGGTGGTGTGCACGCTATGATCTTTTTCTTGGAGGACTAAGTTCCAGGGGTGGGAAGGGGAGGTAGCGATGGGGATAGCCTTTACTCAAGGTGTGCGTGGCTACCTGACACACGACGCACACCCTGGCTGCTAGCACGACAAATCTCATCGGTCTGCCTCTTGTCAGTGCAGTGACAGTGCACCACTGAGAACAGATTGCTCTGCATGCATCCTCCGTGAGTGCCTAGACTTCCAACTACCTGAGGACCTTGACCTCACAAACCCCACTCCATCTTCCCACTGTGAGCTTGCTACATCTAGAAGATATTACATGAGAGCTGTCTGCCTCATACGAAAGAAGAAGATTCCATCTTTTCTTGTTTTTCCCTCTTTTGAGTGTGGCCCAAATTTACAGGTGGTTCTTTAATCCTCTGTTTGCCCTGTGGTACTCTCCAAATTCTTCATGAACATTGCCCACATAACGTAATAATGCCAGATCCGGTAGGGGGGGACAAGATGGAACGAGTTGCATTTTTTCACAGTTTTCAGAATGATACTAAGCATTTTTCTTTGGAGGACTGAAAACAGTCTAATTTTTGGGATTTTCTTGGCTCCGCTAAAAATATCCGAAATTTAATTATCAATTTCGCAGCCAGTCGAGTCCAGTTCATGCAGCCATCGCTGTCACACATACCAGCCACGCTATTCACACGCATGAACACCGCAAGGCGGGGGGTTTGAACACCGCACATCCGTCATGAAATATGACTTAAGTTATAGTTATGAGTCATGTGATTGCGTTTCTAATACCACAGCACTAGCAGTTTGCAGTTAGCACCATGTCGATTAGGGTTTGAAGGTCGAAATCAGTCATTGGTCATCGCGAGGTTGACAGCTCGGCCAAGTTGGTGTTGTTGCAAGGCAAAGCTAGCCAAAGCTGGATTCATCTAGTACCGGTACTAGCTTTATACAAAATGCAATGTGTCGTCATGCCGGGGGCCCGGGGGGGGGGGTTGTGTTCCCAGTATTTTTGCCAAGCAGACACTTATTAACTGAGTATACTTTTTTTTCTCTGATTCACCTAAAATATTGTTTTGGTCTTGTTTTGGGTCCTTTCTTTTGTCAAATAAAGTCTTGATTGAGTGAGACTCAATTCGACTTACTGACTCAAGTCATCACAAGTCTGCCTTTACACATCGGACCTAGGCCTACAGTACAGAATTAGTTAAACAATGGACATGGAGGACACCGACTGGAATGAAGATGAGGTAGAGGAAGATGAACCAAGATGGACTGAGCCTGCTGACTTGCTTCTTGGGGTGCATTCTGGTGGTTGGCGGGAGGCGAGTCTCTCCTCTTTCAGTGCCAAGCCGAGTGGTAAATGCTTAAATCTTTATATAAAAAAAATCACTTGCCACCCTGTGCACAAGGTAACCTTTTCAAGGTAAATGTACATGTAGGCCTATGTGCACTGCTAAATTTGACGCTGTGGGATATGTTATGATCACTTTCTGATGGCTAGTGAACCACTGCAAGGGTAGATTAGTTATGTCCGTATATGGGACTCTTACCGATGTAAATAAGATTTTTTTTAACAGCAGTGCACTGCCAAATCAGTTTTTGCTTGAAGTGGACAAGGAAGGAAATGTTCAATGTCCATTTCAGTATTTCTATTTTTCAGTATGTGGCCACTCGCACCTGTGTATTTGAACAAAAAAGTCACATCTGTGTTCCTGAGTGGACAGCTTTTTTTATGTTTACGTACTCATTATAGCAGTCATTGATTCGAAAATCAGAAAGAAATTTATATGGTTTTGCTCCCAATTTTCAAGTATCAACTTCTTGTGAGAGAAATGACAGCATCATGTCTCGGATGGCACTGAATGACAACAAGGCTGGAATGGACGGATTGGACAAGGAGAAGATTAACAAGATAATCATGGAGGCTTCCAAGGGCTCTAGGTCAGATCTTACTGAAGTTACAATTCCTCTCACAGTTGAAGCTGGATCCATTTATTTTGGAATTATATCAAAAGACCTGAATTGTAATTGTAATTGTTATTTTACTGTTGATTCAATATTTAGGTGATTTGTTAAATCCAATTTTTAAACCTATTATGGTTTATCTGAAACAAACAACTCTTTTTCATAGGTGCTTAGTTAGTTTTTGTGAAATTATTTGAGAGTTCAGTGATTTATGTGTATTTGATATTGACATATTTTATTGATATTGTTTTATTTGTATGATTGTGATACCCATGAATTTACTAATCTTTGTTTTTGCTCAGATTTTATGAAAACGAACGTAAGAAAGAGGCCCAGGTCAACCAGCGAATAGATCGCATGATGCAGCAGCTAGCCGGCATTACACAGCAACAGAAGGCTGCTGCGCTAGTTGAGGTAAAATTCCGGCAGTTTTCCGTATTTTTCCACTGCCTGTAATTTGCTTGTGTATCGACTGCTCTTTGTGGGTGCAGTAGCGTAGCTGAGGGGGGGAAGTGGCAGATGGGATAGAGATTTTTGAAGCGAAGTCCATATGCTGATCTATGAAATATCATAACAGCTCATGTCAACTCAGTCCAAAATATCCTGAATGCAGCATTTGAAGATTTGAAATGTTTCCTAAAGAAATGGTATGATAAAATTTCTGGTCTTGTTATATTTTGAAGTATAGTGTGTGAGGTGCTCTTAATAAATTCTGTATTATTTAATGATATTTAATGGTCTAATTCCTATCTGAATTTGCTGTTAAATTTCTGAAGTTGTCCTGGTCTGAGTTCTTACTTTGTTAAAGAGAGGCGTACAGACATTGTACAGTTTGATTCCATCCAGTCTGTTTGTCTTGATTCAGATGGATGCCATGATCGCTGAACTCGAGACATCCAGAGACTTGAGTCGCAGCATTGTCCACTTAGACATGGATGCCTTCTATGCTGCGGTAGAGATGAGAGACAACCCTTCCCTGAAGGACAAACCAATGGCGGTGGGCGGCATGAGCATGCTGGTAAGGTTTTGTCCCTGTTCCCTCCCTAAAACGTAACAGCACCAAAGTCTATAGCATTTTTATTCTGGTAATGAGAGGAATGTTGGATAAAACGTGTGTGGAATCTCTATGGCTAGCATATGAATTAGGGGTTTTTTACATGCCTTGTGAAGAACGGGAAGTGATAGTCCCCCAAATAGGTTTCCTTGGAGCAAAAATTCACGCCTTGGAGTGGACTGCAAGGTCCCTGTTCACCCCCCTCCTCCCTGGATTTGCCAGTAGACGGGTGGTGCATTTGCCCCCAGAAATCTGGATTGGTATTAAAGCCTGGGAGTGACAGGTGTTACCTCATGGGCACCTATGCCTGGTCCATGGTATCCAGACTTATTAAAGGACTGTTTCAATGGAACAGGTATATTTGGATTTGTAAGCTGGTGTCTTGACCATTGAACTTTATTTCCTGGCTCTATGAAATCTTTGAATGTACTCTTGCTTGTGGCACAAAGCATGAATTGCTTAAATTTGTCACTTATTGATAAAGTACCTTGTTAAGTTGACACAGAAAGTTGGAGAAGCCCTTGTTCATTTTCCTCATTGCAGTGTCACCTCGTATGAAATGACTGTTGCATTCAGTGTTAAGTACACGTTCATTTCCATATTCAGAGTACCTCCAACTACCACGCACGTCGGTATGGGGTCAGGGCAGCCATGCCTGGCTTCATTGGCAAAAAGCTGTGTCCGGAGTTGGTCATAGTCCCGACTAACTTTGACAAGTACCGGGCCGTCAGCGCGCAGGTCCGGGAAATCCTGGCCCAGTATGACCCCAACTTCTGCCCCATGAGCCTGGACGAAGCCTACTTTGACCTGACGGGCCACTTGGAGAGAAGGAAGGGCTTCTCGGAGGCGCAGAGAACCTTTGACTATAGGGACAGGAATCAAGAAGAGGATGGATGGAACGGAGGAGGCAGTGATGGAAGAAGGTGTGCTAACCTGTCCGGTACCCAGTACCCACACCAGGAAGGAGACATTGAGGATGTTAGGCGAGACGGTGCTGTCAGCAACAGAACTGGTGATGAAGACATTCTGCCATCAAGTAGACATCATCAGGATTTCTCTTCTGACACCAGTGCTCCATGCCTCTGTGTTGAATCAACTGATTCTTCTGACAATTGCTGCACAAGGTCTAGAGGAGAAACTGAGCGAACTATTTCAAATGCTGTGAAGGTAGCAACTTCTGGAAAGGGCAGACAATGTAGGACATTTGGGTTTACCATCGAAGAGGCAGTGGAGGAGATACGATTCCGCATCGAGCAGAAGACACAGTTGACAGCCAGTGCAGGTCATTATCCATAGTATCTAACCTTGTGGCACCGTCTAGGCTCCTAGCAAGATACTTTCTGTAATCTGTCCACACTCCTTTAATATAGGATTTCATAGCATTGGATGTTGAACTTACCTAGCTTTGACCTTGTCATGCAGGAGCTTTAGTTTGGGCAGTGTAGAAGTAAAAGTAAAAAGTCTTCCACAGTTTCTGTGGGCTAGAGTTTGTACAAGGATCGAGATAAATTTTGTTCACACTGTTGATATTCTTTCATGTACAGTTTTAAAATTTTGAACCATGTTGAGATTTTTTACAATGTTCTTGAGTTTTAACTTGGTTGCATTCTAGTCAAGTGACACTGACCCCTTCAACTGTTGATCATCACATGAATGTGAATCAAGTTGAAATCTTGGATGTGTTCTACATGTTCAACATAGCTATTTTGGATATTGGTTAAGGTTTTCAGCAACTACAGATGCCCATCTTTTGCCTCGATCCTTATTTCCAGGTATTGCTCCAAATGTCATGCTGGCCAAGATTTGCTCGGACAAGAATAAGCCCAACGGGCAGTATCGGATTCAACCTGATCGGGAAGCTGTCATGGAGTTTATCCAAGTGCTGCCAATTCGCAAGGTCACAATTAAACAATGTTCTGGGTACCTCTTTTAGATTTTGGTTATTTCAGTTAATGGGTTTGTCTCACAAACCTTAATTATGGTTCTTGAGTGTGAGGTCTTTCAGTCTCATCTTCCTTTATGATTCCAACCCATTTTACAAGACGGAGGTTAATTTCAGTTGTATGGTGTAGATATTCATTTGAACAATCATAGGGAGGTTTTTTGTTGTGGAGCTCTTCCCTCAATTTGAACATGGAGGCTATGTATTGTTGGCATCTTCATGGTGTCCCAGAGGCTGTTTTTGTTATTTCAATTTAATTACAAAGAATGCTCAAAAGGTTTGCTTGAGCCTTTCCCGGGGATACAAAATGTTTTTCCTCTGAGAACGCATTGATGTATAACTTCTATTAACTTAGTTTCATACAAAACATTAAATAACTTATCCATTGTGCCCAGTAATGCCAACTGGGCTGGAATCACCAGTTCTTAACTCACAATCCTTACTGGTGAAGAATCTACATGTACCCTTAATTGGTACAAATGCCACAACTCCTAAAACCCCAACCCTAACCCTAACCCTACCCTAATTAATGTTGTGTTGACATTCCAGGTGTCTGGGATAGGGAAAGTCACAGAGAAGATGCTGTCGGCTCTAGGGGTACAGACCTGCACTGACCTCTACCAACAGAGGGCTCTGTTGCACCTCCTTTTCTCACAGATATCTTCGCAACACTTTTTGAGGATATCATTGGGGATAGGCTCGACAAAAGTTGAAAGGTACATGTTGTATCCATTGAATTTGTGTTCCGACTTGGCTTGACTGGTGTATATAAGCAAAGCTAAATTATCTACACATTAATATGAACCTTTATGGAACGTTCATTTGATGTTATCAAGACATTTTACTGAATGAAGTTATAGATAATTAAGTACAGGTCTTTCCAATGTGTGTATTGGAAGAAGAGCCTGCAAATCTCTGTTTATTTACAAAGTTAAAATTGGAATGCTTTCAAATAAATTAGTCATTCAGAATTGGAGTTTGCTAATGGTTCCATTTTATAATGCCACACATTCAAACGTCATCTTCAAGGAGAGTTTGTTCTGATAGCAAATTCTGCCTCTGTTTCTAGAGACAGTGAGCGCAAGAGCATGAGTACTGAGCGGACGTTTGGTGAGCTGCACCGGCCAGCTGACCTGTACAGCAAATGTCATGAACTGTGTCAGGCACTGGCTGAGGATTTACAGAGTGAGGAACTGACTGTAAGTTAACCAGAAGAAACCAGGAAATACCGTGTACCTCCTCAGTGTAGTTTTCATAGAGTCGGGAGCAGAGCCAGTATGTTAGAAGTTGGTTGATTCTCTCCTGTGCCGCGAGGGTTTTTCTGTGGGTTCTCTGGGTTTCTTCCCCCTACAGCATTTCCAGTATCTGGCTGTGATCTGTGGGCAAATGTGGGTTGTTTGGCGACTGTTTAAAGGTGCCATCACTTGTCTATGGCTGGACTACATTGCTGCTGTGTACTTTGAATTTCAACCAAGAAAATAGAAATTTTTGAAATTGTTGTAAGCTCCGAGTTCCCTATCCATTATAGCAATGCCTAGCATATTGGCATCTTCACAGGATGAAACTGATGTGAGCTCTTCAGATAAAGTTCATTGAGAACTCAAGAAAAGTGAAGTGGTACGAAGAGTCAGGTACCTTTAAGTCTCTGGTCTGCTTTTCGCAGGGTAAGACAGTCACCATCAAACTTAAGACAGTCAAGTTTGAGGTCAAGACCAAAGCCTGCTCTGTTCCCACCTGCATCAGCTCGGCAGAGAGCATCTTCAGCGTGGCCAAGGATCTCTTGAGGGCCGAGATCAGTGCCTGCAAACCGGAACCGCTCCGTCTCAGGCTAATGGGTAAGCCCCATTGTGGCAAACATCCATGGCAAGGCTGTCGGAACTCCTGACAGCTGAAGTGTCTTCTAGGATTTGCAGATGGTGTTTGGAGGGAGACATGTCAGTCTACCTTTTGTGGATGTGGTTGTTTTGGTTCAAAACTGGACAAATATTCGCATCATTTATTGTTGAGTGAAATTTGAATTCTACCTTCCATACAAATGTGCACAATTATAAGTGTATTGATGACACAAGTGAGTAAAGACAGACTCATATAAAGTACTCCTTGCCGAATCCCAACTAAACCGATAGTGACGTCCTTAAACTTACGAAATTAACTTAAATTGATGAAGAAGACTGTACTGCACATGCTTGAAGTTCTTATGTGGAAGTACCAGGTTTGGTTCCATAAATACACTGGGAACCTAATACAGGAACCTTAATATTTACTGCCCCTCAGATTGGAAGCAAGGAATTCCGCTTAAAAATGTCATCTGCCAGGATGAAGGGAATGTGCATGCTATTCATTCATTACACAGCCTTGAAATTTGACACATGTAAAACCAACTTGTTCATCTGGATCAGAATAAAGTTCTTGCCATGTAAAATTACAGCAAAACTATGAAAACAATTCACATTTCACCCAACTTCACCCCAATATCCTTTGGCCGTACTCGGGATGATATAAGGCGTGATAATGCCAAAGGGAGACTTTATACCTAACTTGTACTTGTGTACTTTCTTTTCACCAGGGGTCAGGCTGTCTAATCTCCAACCATGCGGTGCCGCAACCAACAAGCAAGGCAACATCACAGAGTTCTTCAGGAAACAACGGCAAACCCCAGCTCTCCAGTCTCAACAGTTACCGAAGATGCAGCCGGGGATCAGCAACGGTGAGGAGAGACCAAAGTCGCAGAATACAGCAACCGTAAATATTTCGTCCAATTCACCTCACAAGAGGGTGGGAACTGACTTGGCCAATGCTGTATTGGAGCCCGAACTGTCCACATCCAAGGCACACATGGATGTTTCCGTCTCTCAGTCACATCCAAGAGACCTGGAATCATGGCAGCTGTCGGAGGAAAGGACAAGGGATGATTTAACGATTGCGGAAAATCACAAGCATACTGCAGAAACTGGAGAGGTTCCCAAGGGGTTGTTGGTTGCATCATCTGATCTGCTCTGTCCTGTCTGCAATGTCCCACAGCCATGCACTGACCTGGAGGCCTTCAATGAGCACGTGGACTTGTGTCTGAATCGCAGGGCAATACGAGATATGCTCAAACAGCAGGGTAAGTAAGTAGAAGAAAGTTTTCACGTGTTGTTTGTAGGTCTTTTCAGTATTAAAGTTCCGTTGCATTTTATTTTCAAAGAGATAATCAGAAAATATCTCAGGTTGACTAATGGCTAGTGTTTGCAACTCCCACTCACGGGGACAAGGGTTCAAATCCAGCGGCTGGAGGTACGTTGTGACCATGGGCAAGTAACTTTACCCTTACTTGCCGCCTTCCACCCTGGAGTTCAAATAGGTACTGATTAGGGTAGAGAAGGTTACATTTGAGTATCTGTTTGCATTGAAAATGGCAGCAATGAGCTGCATAATGAGCCAAGACGGTTTTTAGCAATATTTATGGCCTTGATACCCATAAATATATTCAGTGCCTCAGTCTAGTGTCGAGGGTAATTTAACCCTAACCCTCCTCAATCCTTCACCTGTTGGAGGACTGTTAGGGTTAAAGTGTACTTTATAAATAATATTATTTGACAATTGACAGCTTCTGAGGAGATGCCTACTACTAGCCGGAGTTCTACATCCCCAGCCAAAGGAAAAAGGTATGAATGGTAAAAAAAGCAAACAGAAAAGCTAGTACTAAAGATACAGTAAACTCCGACTAAGTCGGCATCGCCTAACCCGTCATATCGTCCAAGTCGGCTGTTTGACAAAACTCCAGATCGTCTGTAATGCATTCCCATTGAAAATTTCATTTCCTAATCGACATTTATAGGTTATCATGTCGTGTAAGTCGGCATGTTTTAATTGATCCCTTTGGTATAAGTTTCCTTCAACGCAGTTGCCAAGAAGTGCCAGCATGAGTACATCAATACCAATAACCCCTCTAGTGCTATACGCATGCGCTCTGTCCATTTGCTTTGTCCTTAGGGGCACATGATCAATTATCGAATTTGCAGTCCATGAGGATAATAAGCGAGAACGAATTTGCTGGGATCGACCATGGAGGTAGAGATAAACCAGGGTAAATCAAAGCCATTGAATTAGTGCAAAGAATCACAATGTACATGGGCAATACATGTGTACATGTTAAGTCGGCAAAATGACGACTTACAGCACAAGTCGGCATTCACGTAAGTCGTCATAATTTCTGGAGTCCTTAGAGTGCCGACTTAGCCGGAGTTTACTGTACTTGCCTCATTTGCTCCCTCTGTGAGACATGCTCAAGTACATGTAGAAATCAAAATCCTGTGACACTAGACTCAGTTTTTCTGATGAAAAATCAACTGATGGAATTTTCCTCCCGTAGCAGGAATGTTTGAATTTCAAGCTCACCATTCTGAAAGCTGAAATAATTTTATTTTCAGTGCTGTAAATAGATACTGAAGACACTGACTGCATTATATTCCAAGGATTTTGTAAATATCCTTTTTCTCGCTCTTGATACTGAAAGGTCTTTTGTGATATGATTGTTTTTCAGATTGCTTTCCTTGTAATTTCTGTTCCAAATTTGCTTTACAGGAGTTTGTCTGGCCCCAAGTCAGCGGCAAAACGACGCAAACAGGAGGTGACACAGACCAACACGCTGGACAAATTCTTCAGCTGATGTTGTGAGCACTTACTTCATTCATGTGGAAAAAACATTCAGTCAATTGAATTTCAGTCAGCACTGTTAATGATAGCCACAGCCTTAGAGTTGACAGGTAGCTCAAAGCTTACAAAAATGAGAAATGACGACAATATGAAAAATGTCTTAATAAAGTGTGCTGGACTTGCCAAAGTCCAATGAACTGTCATGCACTAAAAAATAAGCGAGGTCACTGAATGTGCTTCAGCTTTTTTTGAATGAGTTGTACAGATTTCTATGCAGTAACGAAACTGAATGAAAAGCCTGAAATATGTTGTATATTTGAATGAATTACAAAGAAGTGCAGGTGTAACCGAGGGAAATGTGTGATCTTGGAAGACAACACACTTCAATAAAAAATGCTGAATCTATGAAATATTGAAGATGGAACAAAATTGTGTTTTTAAATTGCCACTTAAAAACATAAAAATGAAGTCTCTGGTGACCTGATTCCTGTGTTAAACCATGGTACCTCATGGACAGACAGTGTCAAGGCTTTTACGACACGAGCATTTTTCTCTTTGACACGTGAAACTTCCAAGCAGAAGATGAACCACTACAAGGGAGATATGCCTTTAGGCTGATTCAAAATTCAGGTGAACGCAAAAGGAATGAAAATTGGACGTCATGAAAAATTTCCAGGGAAACTGCCTCGAACTGAAATGGGTTCAACTGGTGCGAATTACAGCGTGAATATTTCATCTGAGGTCACAAATTCACATTTATTTTTGCGTCAAGTATGAACCAGCCTTTCCATGGAACTGAGTTTGTTAATGAGACGTAGCCCGACTTAAAACCACACATCGCTCATGCTCTGCTTGATGTTGTCCCGGTTATCCCTCCTCGTCTCGGTCACAATCCCCGCCTCCCCCTTTGCCCGCCTCCGCCGCTGTTGGGCTTTCTGCTTCTTCAGCAGGCTCTGCTTGACCTTTGCCCTGACCATGGATGAATCCATCGTAGAGCGGGTGGTAGCGCTGGAGGTCACACTGTCGCTGCTGCGCTGCCGGCTGTGGTGGTTGACATGGGCCAGGCTGGCTGCGTCCCGATGGGGGCGGTACTGCTTGTTCAGGGTGGCAATGTCTTCCAAATCCTCATACGGACACTGCCTGTCAGCTCCCAACTCCGCCTCCTCCTCACTGTCGCGGACTCCGCCCACTCTGAGAGCCTTACTTTCCTGTGCTTCATCCACATATTCCTCCCCACACGCATCAACAAACCTCTCGGCCTCATCTACTAGTTTAGGTAGTGGATCAACGCAAGTCCTTGTGGATTCCTTTGTGGAAGTGGCGGCATCTTTTTCGTCTCCAGAGGAGAGCTCCTCACCGCTACTGTCACCTTTGGGATTATTTGTGTCTGTCTCCTCGTTGCTGTCCTCTTCCCGTACTCCCTCTGTGGCCTCTCTCAGAGCTGTTGTCTCCTGAATTATGGTGAATATAAAAGTTGAATAAAGAACGTTGTGCTTTGCTACAACTTAGGACGTACACAAATTATTTGACTTGCACAAATAATTGAAGAAAAAAAGTCAGTTTTTCGACAAAGCTGGTAACCTCAACTTAAGAAATACATATAAAGATTGTTTTCTATGAGGTGTTTAAAAGAGACAGAAACTGACCTCTTCAAATGTTTTCTGCATGTCTTTTGTGAAGCCACTCGCTGAGACATCAACATCTAGAGAATTCTCCAGACTGGAGAGAGAAAATAAAAACTGGTATTATTGAAGCGTGGAATGCATCTACAACATGGTGTCGTAAATTCACTCCACTGATTTTCACATTTTTAGGTAGCTCACCAGACATCGGAGAACTTGGGATACAGCTCGCTCTCATACTGAAAACGTCGGAGGAAGAAATCGCGCACACACTGAACGTCCCGATCAAAATACCTAGAGAAAATAGAAAGTACACCAGTTCCTGTATTTTCAAGATTTATTTTTCGCTTTGGGGAGATGTTAATTTTTAATTTTTTTTCCATTTTGTTCCATTGCCTTGCTAAGCCTTCACTTATAGACCCGTCCTCATTGAAACCAGTGGGAAATACTGTCAGTGTTCACATTTCATTTCCAGTGGACAGATCATTTCAGTAGAAATTGAAAAGCATTTCAGAAACGTCACTAGTAAATACATCTCAGTCCACAAAACTTTTCCTATGTCACATTTTTCATCCTTTTGTCACCTACTGCAAAATGACCTTACACATTTCTCAGTATCTGTAAACAGATTACAGACTTTGGCCAATGAGACCCTGCAGGCATATCAGAATTGTTACCATCAAGAGTTACATTTCTGTTCAGTGTATGACAACTACTGAGATAGTTGCAAGTTGGTGGTGGCCATCCGAGGTGCTGTAGTTCAGTACATCATAATTCACTCCACAAGTCCTTTCATGAGACCAGTCGTAAGTAACGGTGAGATATGACAGAGGAATGCTATGGATACATTCATCTGAAGACAAGTCTAAATGTATTTAGATGAATGTGACCATAGCATTCCTCTCGACTGGATGAGTTGCACTGGACTTGATTACATCAGTATTAAGTCCTGGGCACACAGTGACAATGGGGAACTCACATTTCAGCATTGCTGTGAGACGTGGACACCATCTGGGGGAAGTCGATGAGTGTGACACGATCCTGGTCATCCAGCATCAGGTTGAACTCGTTGAAGTCGCCATGGATCAGACCATGGCTGGCTAGCCGCATGATGAGATTCATCAGGTCGTTGTAAGTGGCCGCGGGGTCGGCAAGATGGTGGATTTGGTTCCTGACAAGAGAGGAAGATACCCATCTTGTTCAATTATTCTATTCAATAATCTGGCTAGGGAGGGTCCGATGCTCCTCCCACCCCATGTGCCGAAGATCCACATTAATCCCAATACATTATAATGTTACTAAAACAATGCTGTCAACACATCCACAATTCTTAATTTTCAGGTGTAATTAGCTATTAATTAGACACAATGTGCTCCACTTCTTGGTACACATAACCCTCCCCGCCCAACACACTGGCTATGGCCCAGATTAAATTATTGAAATTAATCACCATCCTAAAGCACCATTGTATTTAAAATGAGAATCACCGCAACCGACGGATTCGTTTTCCCGAACTTGTTTGGTGCAGATTTTTTCCAGGTAAACAGCAGCTTATCTACATAAAGGCAGCCTTTGTAGGAAAGAACTCTTTATGGAAAGTTACTAATCAAGCACATGTACATGATTACTGTTCAGATTTTTTTTCCAATAAAGGGCCCATTCTGAGCGGATGTCAACATCAGCCAAGAAACTGAAGTCAAGAAAAAACCAAATTCGAAGTTGCCTGAGATTTTAAACATTTATGTAACAAATTTGTCAAACAGTGCCCGTTTCTTACAGTGGATACGCATTCATCAGCTCCATGACTACACAGTGTCTGTTAAAGTCTATTGGTTTTGGAACAGGAAAACCATGATCATGCAGGGCCTGTAAAGAATGACAGAGAATACGAAACATTTTGTAAAAGTGAAATTGAATCCATGCTAAAGAAATTTCATGTAAGTACATGTATATTTCAATGATGCATATGTCACTGTCTGGACTTGACAAAAATCTGTCTGTGCTGACAAAGCTGATGATCACTCGATGATCACTCGATCGCTCAATGATCACTCGATGATCGCTCCTGTAATATGCTAACATTACATAAAAATGCCCCAAACATCACATCACCAGAAATTAAAATTGCAATCATACATCAGTCCAAACCGTCTCACATCCTTCATGATTCAGCAGGTTTTTGGAGTATCAATATACACCCAAGCTATCATTACTTCATGTGGAATTTCCTTCAACGTGCGTCTCCCCTCCTGCACAGTGGAGGACTTTGAAGAAAAAAAAGATACAAAAACTCCTGGCCAAAAGGGCAGGGGAATCGGGTCATACATAATAAAAGTATCATCCCCACCTTTAATGGAGGACGCAAAATTGAGAATTTTAATACCTTCATGAAAGCATATTCTTTCATAGCAGCCAGTCTGGAGAGGTAGAGCCAGGAGGCGTTGCGTCGCTTGCCGAGGTAATCCCGCTTCTCCTTCAACTTACGGAAGGATGTCCGCCCCAGCCTGAGGGAAAAAACAAACAACTTTTGTAGAAACATAACACGTACTGTTTTTTTCTCTCCTTGGGATACAGTTACCTTTCAAGAGTGGCTTCTCCAACTGTTCAGGCATGATTTTGTTTTTAAAGGTCGGACTGAAGAAACTTTGCCCAATTTTTCTTTCAACACAATGTCAATTTCGGATGGACACTTTTCGCTTGAACGTGGTTGGTGTTGCCTGACAATGAAGGCAATGCTGAATTTCTGAAATCCTGTTTTTCAACTATAGCTTGTGTTCTTAAATTCACAAAAATGAAAATAACAAGAACGCAGGCACATGTACCTGTGCAATTTCAAGGCCAGTTGCTCCCCATCGTCATTGGCAACAATGTAGATATCTATTAATGGGTGAAATGAAAAATGCTACATCTATTATTCAAGTGCAAGAAAAGACTTTATGAAATATTTATTTGTTCTTCACATGCCCGTCTATGGAGCAGGGCACCACATGAATGAAAAGAGTTCTGCTTGACAATAATTGGCTTAGAGTAGGATCCTCAAGGCTGCAAAAGATTCACAGGTTTGTTGCCAATATCTGGACTAAGTGCCAACAGATCAGCAATGGGTGGCAGGTTTTGACTCATTTGAATAGATTTAAATCACAGACACAGAGTTGTGTGTATAAACGCCCGTATTACACCTTCCACCACAATTCAACACTTGTGTGTAGAAACATGAGCTGTCAAAGAGCATGGGCAGCAAACCAACTATGTACCAATCCGAGCCAATGTATGTTTTCGTTCATCTCAATCGAGAGATTCTCCCAGATGATCGGGCCAACACAAAATCACAGCCCAAACTTGCCAATCTTATCCAAAGTCTGAAGCAGACTGGTGATTGTATACCGTAGGAATTTCAATGACACTTTAGTTGAAAATGCTTTGATGCATACCTGATTCCTTGCCTACTCCGATTTGGTTGCCCACTGACGCGAGTACATTCCTCGCAGCGAGGGCTTTCAATGCCAAGTAGTCATAGCCAGGGTAGGTCAGCCGATAACCTGGATCTGGGAAGAAAATAAAACAAGCATTGAACTCTGAAAGGCCGTCCACTATTCTCAAGGGGAAAGAAGCTGCTCTGAACAGAAAGGCTGCATTTTAACCACTTCGTGCCGGTGGCAATTATCAATGTTGATAATGCTGGGGTAGGATAATTACCGGTTTTTTTTTCTGTTTTCAAAATTCTTTAAAAATTCTTCATTTACTTGACACACCCACACGAAGGACTGTCTGGTTTCTACTCCAATCTGACAGACAACAGCTATTGATGCTGGAGTATTTCAGCCAGGCCTGCTGCCTGATAAAAAGAGCCCACATTGTGTGGTGTTATGTAATTTTCTTTTGTTCACAAACCTGGCACAGTGCGCTGCTGACCTCTTTTCAATGGGGGCCAGATTAGCGTGCAGCGGTACTATGTGGCTCATCGCTGCGGTGGTGGAGCGCTTTCGTTCCCGGTGGTAATTCCCTCTTGCTAAAACCCCCAAACCATGGTATACTGTTTCCAAACAAGGCTGGATTATCTCCACTATTGAGACTGAAAAAATGTTGGTAATGCCCAGCAGCCAGGTCTTTTGTTACAAGGCCAAGTTCCCTCTGTCCGATTTCGGGGACCTTGGCCACGCATATAAAAAATATGTGTCCGGTACCAGAAACCCTGGCGGCAAGTTTTTTTTTTTTAACAAAAACAAAATCCTCTCAACATGACGTCGCATTTAAAGACAGAGTCCCCTGAAACCCAACACCACTTGATGCAATAATTTAACTTTCTTCTGAAAATGACACTGGGATACCAATTCTAGACACATTTGGACACTTCTGCATCACTGTGCCAGTGAAACGCAAGCGAGACAAGAAAGTGGATTTTGAAATGAAACTGGTAAGTAATGCGTCAGTCGAACTTCTCTATCAGAACAGCTGACTGACCTACCTGGCTGGATTTAAATGCACTTTTTGAAGTCAAAAAACTAGTTCTACTTCTGGTTACGTGACTGATCCTAAATTTTTGGAATGACTGTAAAATTTTTACATGTATCGGTGTAAGTTAGAAAAACACATTTAAAAATTTTAAAAAAGGAAACAAAATCCTTTCTTTCTTTTTACAAAACACCTCTCAACATTTTTTTCACATCTAAAAGCTTGTATTTTTTGTCTGCCTGCTTACATTCACAACATTTAGAAAGCAAGTTCTGTTATTTTCACAAGTTTCCTTTGCATTTTGCTATCGCAATGGTGAAAACACGCACCCAATATTGCTCAGTGCAAAGAAGCAAGGCTTCACGGGTTCGTGCTGCTCTGGGCCACTGCCAAAGAAGGCGTGGTAACGCAGCGACCAGTCCATGCATCCCAGTCAAAATAGTGTTGTACAATTCACCGTACATACACGCAAGTCTACAGCTGCACATCGGAAAAAATGATGACGCAGGAAGATTTCTAAAAGTTCATTTGTTGCCTATATATGTAGTTTTGGTGTTTAATTTTTGGTCAGAAATTTAACTTGAGGTTATGTTGCTTGTACATGGCAATCAGCCCGATGTGAACTCAACGTGACATGAGCTAAAGAGATTTCATTGGTTTTTGTGAGAGATAAAGTTAAACTGGCATTGTTAGAAAATGATACCAGCCAGCATATCAGTACTCAGGTTGTTTGCACGTCTGAACGACTGTGCAATGAACAGACCGTCGTGCCGTGCACTACTGTATGTGGCACACGAGCCTGGCGCATGATAGCAGGCAATCACGGCCGCGTGTACTGTGGAATTATACCATGAACTCAAGAGTGCTGCAATGGTGATTTGAAACACAAGTCGTAAAATGTGATGACAGTTTTGAAAATATGGCAATGTTCCTCAAATGATCACTGTCCTGCCAGGCCATCGTTTTTGGAGAATGTAGTGGCCTGATGAAGTTTTTGGTGGCCCCGGGCAAGCGGACCAACGTTAATTTTGACCCCTGCTTACAGGTACCGTAATTTTCAGAACACAAGCCACGGGTTATGTCGATTCTCACACTGAAAAATTTCTCTGCGGCTTATACGCTGGGCGGCTTATACGTCAAACTTTGAAAGATAACTCAGTAACAAAAAGCCACCCCCGAACCATACATACATGTACCACATGCAGGTGCCGCAGTCATGTTTTTGTTGGTTGCCATTTACATCTGAAAACTCGAACTCTGGAGAATAATAAAAATTCAAGTTGTCCAGATTTCGAGTTATTAATGGAATTGCCTGAGTCATGGAGTCCCGAAACACATACCTGAAATGTGTACTTAATCTTAAAATTTACTTGTCCTTTGGCAAGATTCTTTAGTGATTATTTTCCCGCTTTTTATTAAATCTCTTGGTGTATTTTTTGCAGACGAATAATCATTTTACTCAGATTTTTTTTACTGTTTTACTGTTGTAGCCTAAAGATTTCTTTCTACCGTTAAATAAAAATCAACCGCTTGAGTGGCGTACCTTTGTGTGGCAGATCTTTCGTCTTTCGCCGATCGTGTTCAGTGTGACATGCCACAAAATTTGGGTTTTTTTTTCACTTGGGTTTTCTGATGACAACATTTTCTGTGGTCACGTGGTTATCAGAAAGAGTCAGCGACTGGATTGTCCATGAATGGGTCTGCGGTAGCAGTCAGGCTAACCTGAAAACAGGGTTTGTGTGATCGAGGTGGTGCGTGCGGTACGTGTGTGCCTCACATGTGCAGCATGCGTGCAACACAAGCGGTTCTACCCGGTACAGCTTCTACGCCCACTTTTAATTTTAATTTGCCAATTTTTGCGTGATGCGGTTTACACACCGGGTGGCTTACATTCCAAAAATTCAGTACCTTGGTTCCAAATTTCCATTCTACTGGTAGATGTAGATGCACACCATTTAAAACACTTCTGTTGTTACAATGCATCTGCCATAACTGGGGAGGGGCCCAATATCATTCGTACTTCTTGACAGAGAAAATCTCGCTGAGCAAATTTAAATGATAGCAACTCATAAGCGATGCCCCCAACTGTGACTTTTTGGCTAGTAACCCATTTTTGCTGAGACAACATTTCCAAGTCAGTGGCTGTATGGAATCGGCCTGTTACGACACTGAGTACAAGGGCTTACATTTGCCGTGTTCCCAGGCAATCAGCTTGTTGCGCACCAGCTCCTTCAAGAGCTTGTAACAGCCACCGTGTCGGAGGTTGGCGATGGATGCAACCAGTGACCCCGGCACAATCTCATGATTCTTCATTCCCATCTCAAGCTAAAGATCAAGGTTCAAGGTAAAACAAAAATTACAAAATAAATAACTTAGATCTCACCAAGTAAATTCCTTAAATGACTGCTGAATTAAAGTCACTCTATATATTCTGCTCTGGTAAAGAATCAGGATTTCACCAGACTCTGTGCGGTTCTAGACCAATTTGGAATTATTCACACAAGATTGGTTGGGGACTAAAAATTTCTCCCACAAAATTAAGTTACAATTATAGAGGGTTTAGGATCTGTAAATTCCACCCCCCAAACACTTCAGAAAAGTTCACTGGATGTAATTCCATGCCTTTTGTTTTTGTTTTTTAAATGGGAGATGTTGGGATTTTCTCCCATTAACCTATTCAGCTAGTGCAACTTAGTTACTGATACAATGTTGTAGGCCGATTTGAAGTTGTGTTATCGGGTTTTGGCTTAGACTGTAAGTTATACTAATTTTTTAAACTAAAGCTACACGTACCAACCCGACCAAAGCACAGGCAAAGGGCCAGACCAACTGTGTTAGATCAATGCATTTTCCTTCATCAATGGTCAGAAACACACAAATGGAGCTAGGGCCTTACCGCAGAACTGGGCTTCTGAACCCCACAGTTTGGGGGGGGGGAGGGGGGAAACTAGGTCCTAGTGAAAGAGTTCCACAGCGTATTACTACATGTATATATATGGACAACACAAATTTTCCCTTACAATGTTACAACTGCTGTCAGAAAGTGATAACATGTCCTAAAAATAAAATTTTAGGCCTAGTTGAGGAAATTCCAAAGCACTTTCTAAGAAATCGTTTTTCAAACAAGTCTCATAGTTTTGTGCACTGACCCCAGAACTGTCAGAACCCACAGTTCTTGGGGTACAGGGCCGCACCACAGGGCCTACCCACATACATGTACATGTACACTACATGCCGCACATCAATTCATGCATCAGCATGTAGAAACATCTTACTAAACTCAGTCATGTAAGTAACTGTAGTCTAATCCAACTTACGGCGGTCAGCACGCGGAAATCTTCCCGAGACAGGTACCGCAGCATTGTAACATTGAGCTTGCCCATGCCGGACTCACAAAAGATCAAAAATTATACACGAAAAACGAAGGCCAGGCGTCAATTCATGGGACTTCCAACACCATGAGTTGAACACTGCGTAAAGCATGTAAAGCGACAGCATGCATGCAGCATGCAAGATCTAGCTAGCACACATGGCATAAACTTGTGGTGCGATGATTTTTCACTCACGACGTATACAGGTATAGCGCCGCCTTGCGGCGCTGCACGACATCTACGATCTTTGTACGGAAGCATCTTTAGGACATAATCCCCACATTATTGCCCATTCGCCCGGAGCATGTTTCGTCCAAGTGCATGAGTAATTCGCCCGTTAGGAATTAATAGTATTTTGATTGGTGGTTCAGTATCACACCCAGGTGCTAAAAACTTTTGCCGGGCATATTTTCATTAATTTATCAGTTTATTAGATTACTATTTCGCCCGGCGGTGTAGACGGTAAATCTGTCTCCTGCTGGTATGATTGTCGGGGGGGGGGGGCACAGACTATGTGAAAATGTACATTTGTACACCCCACGTACACCCCTCACATAAGAAATTGGAGAAAGGAAAAAAAATCTTCTGAAAGTCCGTTCGAGTTTGCAACGCGAAATCTGTCGACCCAATGCGTATTTGGAAATGGTCGACAAACTTCGTGCATTGTGATTGGCCAACGCCCTGCATACTCTTGGAGGCGCACGATTGTGAATTGCCCCTATTGGTGGGGGACGGGGAGGGGAGACTATTTGTCCCCTTAACCTTTTCATGAAACTAAATAAAGTGACGTGACAGAGGGCGCTAGTCACTTGGCGCGGTGCGAAATTATCATAGACATAAATATCTATGTCTGTGGAAGTTATAGATGTCGCTCTGCGGCCCAGTAAGCTAGAGAGGCAGATGTTAGGCGCGCATAGCTGTGTGTTAAGCGAGCGCAGCGCATAGGCTGCGCCTTGTGTGTAGTGCGATAGGGCAGCGAAAGTCACTGCTTGGTCACGTGAGAGCGTACGCGGGCGTGGCCACAGCAGCGCGAAGGCTATATAAAGCGCGGGCAGGATGGAAAGGGGAAAGTCACTAGCCTGGTGTGACTGTGCTTAAGTCCCAAGTGGTTTGTGTGTCGTTGAGGGGCTCGGTAGGTTGAGGGGCTAATTGGTGGTGCGTTACATATAGTTCCTGATAGGAGCTTGCGGTCGATGCAAGGGCGGATTGCTATCTCGTGACGTGAGTTGCGTGTAGTGCAGCCGTGACAATAAGCCCCGTAGACTTGCTAAAGTCCCTGATTCGGCACTGGATGCCCACACTTAATACGGGCGATTCGCAATAGTGCGCCACCAAGAGTTTGCAATGCCTTGGCCAATCATAATGCGCAAAATTTGTCGACCCTTTCCAAACACGCATTGGGTCGACCAATTTCTGGGCGTAGTCCGGTCACGTATAATCACAGTCCCCTTCAATTGCGCTCTCTGCTGGTATATTTGTTGACTGTGTTGATGAAAAAACCAGCCGCTTGTTAATTGTTGTATATAAGTCAGGCGTCCAGGCGAAGTTTATTTCAAGTCAGATCTGTCCAGGTAAGTTTCGACCAATCAGATTAGCCATCATCTCGACGAAGACCAACTTTCTTGGAGGACGCCCAACAGACTCGTCCCTAGCCGCTCAGGGACTCTCCAGCGTGCCGTGCGACGCGCCGCGAGAAGGAGGGCGCCCTCTCCCTCGACGGAGGGGCGCGGCGTCACAACAAAAAAATCTAGGGTAAATAGGCCTACAGTCGATTCATTATTATGATAAAATAAAAATTGGAAAATGAAAAAGCCCTGCAAGCCTGCAAGATCAGAGCATGTGCTTTAAAAAATAGTTGAAGAGGTGTGACATTGCCTCAGGTTGTACCACAAAACATCACTTCAGACTCCAAATTTCCTTAGACCATTATTACGTGTTAGAGTTGCTAGAGTTTTGCGCTTCACGCTCGCATTAGTTCTTTGCCCCCCCCCACTTTTTAAAAGCAAATAACGCCCTGGCCCCCTGCAAAATGTGCCCAGGTTTTAAGGCACTGTTGCCCAGGCGAAATAGTAATGTCCTTTGCGAAATATTCGGCCCAATTTTTTTTAATGCCATGTCCTAAATATTCTTTTGTAGAATTGAGCTTAAAATAGTATTTATTGAATCAACACAAGAGCCTGTCAGTGCAGTGGGATTGTGTAACCCATTTTTGGGATGATAAATTAATGTTATCACGTGCCTGTTCAGTTTTTCGTTTATTTCCCCCATATTTATGAAAGGAAAAGGTAGAGAAGAGCCCTGTACCAATTACAGTTTTAGAATTTGTAAAGAGAAAATGGAAAAGCGAAACTATACCACTTACTCTTTTGACAACTCATCTGATAAGAAATGAAAGAAACAAAGAAACAATGAACGTTTACGGTTTTATAGTCAGTTTTTGGAAAAAAGGAAAACGTTTCGAATTAGAGTATTCATTTTAAAAATGCATTTGCCACAAAACGAACAAGAAACCATTTTCTGTTCATAACTTGAATAAAAACCCACAACTCGTGATAGGTTTGTTTACAAAATACAGAAAAGATTGTATTACTTAATTTCTTTTCTAGCACAAACATGACAACATGAACATTTACAGATAACGACAAACGCTTTGCCAAATCAAAACATAACAAAAGGTAACAGTCAAATGGAAAACGAAACTCCTTATTTAATTCAAGGGGAGGGGTTATATATCCTTCACCCGCGGCAAGCTCCCGGGACACGAAAGCAGCAGTAATGATGAAACTGCATATGAAAAAAGGAAGTACAAAAAACAACATCATCAGTAATAGAGACTTAGAAGGACCTTCCTTCTAGTGAGGCACATCATGGAGCTATAAAATTTGTATAATTGTGTTTCGGTGATTACTGTACACAGTTTGGTTCTGCTGTATTGTGAACATGTGTAACAAATTTTGAAAGCACTGTTTAGCAGGTTTTTCAAAATATTGCAGATGTGTTTAAAACTTTCAGTTGTATTTTCTGATGGATTTTTCCTACTGAACATAATCCAGGGAAACCTTGTCCAATGCTGCGGTATATCGATTGGTCATCAACGACCTTTACACACACAACTGATTTGTTACGTTTGTTACACAAACGACCGTGTCCTCGATTACTTTTTTCCTTTGGATTTCAATAATAGCGACCTCAATAGTTCATAGATCGGCAGTCAATAAACCTTCACTACGGGGGCCTACACTAGACACAGTGCAATCAGGTTTTCGATCCCAATTTAGAATTTATTGCAAACTTGATGGTGAAAGCACAAACTTCAAGGCACTTGATCAGAAATCATTTATTTATGATAATCTTAGCACTTTTCATGAAAATCAAAGCACTAAATATCACTTTAACAAGCAGTGCATACACTTTCGCTGAATTTGTGAGTTATCTTGTATTCTCTCTGTGGCATAAATTAACAAGTGTATTTTGGGGACGGGGGATGGCCCTCTCTTTGTCTCCCACAGGTGCGACAGTGGCTTGGCTAAGACTAGGCTCAAAAAAAAGGGGGGGAGAAGACGGTGTTGCGAATTGTCCAAATTCGGGCTAGAAAAAAGTAGTAGAAACGTTAGCCTCGATCATGGGGGTAAGCCTCGTGAGACCTGAGAGCTACCTTGGCTATCTGCAATATAGCTTGTCGAGCCTTGATAAGATTGTAAACGCATGGCGTCAAAAAGCCCCTATTTTTGCCGCTGGTTTGAAGTGCTTCTCTACTTTTGACGTTTAATTGTCCTTGTATCCTGCATCTGCTTTTAAGCATTAAATTTTTTTCTTTAAGCGTGCATTCGGGGCCCTCGTGCTCTGTCCGATAAGGTTTTCGGCCTTGATCGGTCATTTCCGGACATCCTTTCTATGACGTCATACCTACTTTCGCCATTGCAACAACATACACACGGGCACTCTGATCATCAGTGCACTGTACAGTCAGTAACAGCTAGCAGTCCATAGATACAGTAGTGCACGGCATACAGTACATTGTACGTACACACAAGAAACTGAAGCTGAATTTTCTGGTATCACGAAAGTATCCAATTGGACCTTTTTTTGTGTTGAAAAACGGTAGGCAAAAAATCTTC
Source organism: Acanthaster planci (assembly GCF_001949145.1). Next base: position 4,112,298 of record NW_019091358.1, read on the forward strand.
AAGACGGTGGAGATGGCCACAACACCACCGTCTGCTGCCTTGCGGGCGCTGAGTTTAGAACTGAGGAAAATTAACGATGAACCCGTGGAAGGTTTCAAAGTAACTCTTCCAAATGAGGCGAATCTCTTCGAGTGGGAAGTGGCGATCTTTGGACCACCGGAAACGCTCTACGAAGGGGGTTATTTTAAGGTATTTTAAACACATTTAATGCTAGGCCTAGTTCGATTTGCATGTGTTTGTGGTTGAGGAAAATTTTTCCTATTTCATGTCCACATGACAGTGGTGTCAATGTCAGTAATGATGGTCTTTAATTTCAGGCTTAGGCCTAGTCCGAGTAGCTTGGATCGAACAAATCGCCTTTTTTAACATTTGCCATGATTTGGAAATGGGCCTGACTATGTCTAAATGTTTAAAAAGGCGATTTTAAGGATCAAAGTTACTCGGACTAGCTTAAGCCTACCGGTATATTTTACTAAAAAATCCACTAAGGCTACAATCCTGGACAAATCTTGTTGGAACAGGCCTCCCCCCTCGCCCCCTGTCAATGTTGTTTCTCATCGGGTAAGCTGGGCTTAATCTTGGTCCAATAAATGACCGCAACATTGAATGGAGGAGAGGGGGATCTTTTCACCGCCCTTTCCACAAGGTGTTCCAACTATTTTGTCCAGGATTGTAGTCTACATGTAATTGCACTAAAACGATCATCACAGTGCATAGAAGTGCTTTCATATTAATTACTGTCAACACACCGTCAACACGCAAGGGACCGTCAGCAGACCGTCCACACAGTGTCAACACTTCCAAAACACATTAAAAATCAAAAGAAGCAGTACTCGACTGTAAAATGTTTGCCAAAAAGATATTTTGGCTAAACCTCCACAGGTTAGACTCAGGAAAATTGCCGTTTTGATTTGGCCTAATCGCCTCCTTTGAACCAGCACTCAGAAGTCAGCAGCCATGTTGCCTCTGGGACAACTGGGACCACAGCATTATGCTAGAGGGATGTTGATATTATGTGATAAAGAAACAATGTTTTTTCCTTTAAAGTTCTTTATTTTTCATTAGATTGAATAATTGTCCCCTCTGTATTTTAACAATAACTGTGTTGAATAAAATCTATGATGTTGAAATAAATAAAATCTATGATTGATTTTTACTCTCTTTTAAAGTATTTAATTTACAGCATATCCACACCAAATGGTACAGTCTAAGCTCCTCATAAGGAGGCAAGATGGTGGCAGACAGCTACATGTACGTTGCTAGGGATCATTTCTTTCGTGTAAAAACAACACTCCATTTTGTAAATTGATTTGTGACCTCCAACTTTTGGAGAGTCTCTTTCAGCCCAAGTATTATGCTTCCATGCCTCTTTTGTACAGTTTGTAGATTGAACTTGTATATTTGGGAAGTTGATGCTGAGTTGACGTTACTATAGTGTGTTGATGGTGTGTTGACGGTAATTAGTAAGACCCTAGGAGTGTGCTGGTGTGGTAGGGAGAGATGATTGGGAAGAATTCCATGTACATGTATGAACGTTACTCATTGGGGATCGTGAATTTGATGACCCCCCCCCAAGTTTTTGTCATTTTAATCCGTGCAAAACTGGTCATTCGCCCCAGAAACTTAAGGCAGCACTGTCTGAACTGCCCTGACCATTTTTTTTGAAATTTCACGTTGTAAATTGTGAGAAAACATGACTTTCCAACTGATAAACCAGCCATGCAAATTTGACTCCACCATGTGTCATGTGTTAACACCCATAGTTTCCCCTCATAATTTCCCTCAAAATTCAAAACCCTGCCCTGTTTTCACAACATCAACCCTACAGTTATTGAGCATGATGTCATAGTCATCTCCTGAGGGGAATCCAAAAGTCAAAATGCAGGTCTCCCTTCTGTTATAGGAACAGGGTCCCCAAATTCACAGTCCCCCACTCATTTTCTCTGCACAGTAATTTTCATCCATCAGAAAGTGGTAATGTGTCCCAATTAGTCAGACGAAGTTGGGAAAATAATGAATCATTTAGGCCGACATGTCCCTGTAGGCCCACTTAAAAAACACCTGGAAGTTTTCAGACCAGTCTCAGTAATCATTATGTCCATTGTTACAAGTAGCAGCGGCGGAACAATTTTCCAAGGAGGAGGGGCAGTTGTGAGATGATCAGGTATCAGTCATTAACCCTAATCCCCTAGGCTTGTTTTGCAAGGGAACCTCCTCAGTCCTTGAGAATCCTCCAATTTGGGTGGGGAACAAATTGGATTCTCTCTCAATCCTCCAAAACGGCCCAAAAGATTTTGGAGGACTGAGGAGGGTTAAAGGTTAAAAGGCCAATCCATTAAGCCCCACCCCATTATAAGCCCTGCAAAAAGTGGGGGGGAGGCATGTTTCCAAAGTTGAAAAAGAAAAGGGGGGGGGGTTGCATAGGCCAGGGCCTGCCCTATGGTGTCAGGTGATGTCTTGGTATAGAACTCTTTCCAGATGACCATTTCGTACTCAGTAATACTTTTCAAATATTTTCAAATCTGTTATTTATCACAGAGTTCCTTGTCTCTTTGCATAGAGTATAAACTGCATACACGTGCACGTGTTCATACTGTATGTTAATATGTTCATTTCATGATGTTAGGACCGTAAGTTTCTTTTTGATCGCTCGGTTGTTCCTGTCTTGATTTACAGTTTTGATTACCTGACACTGGGAGTTGAACCTGTTGAAAAAGAAAAGTACATACGTGTACATATACAGTGTGTACATGTAATACCGGTACTGTACTGTATGTACATGTACATGTACTGTATGAACACAGCTCGTTCCCCATCTGATAGGGAAAAAAGGACAAAACAGAGCAGTGGATGCACATGTATGTGGCTGGTTCTTGGTCCATATACGTGTACACCAGTACATGTACTTCTGCTTTTGCTTTGCTACAGGTGTTGAACTTTGCAGTAGCTGTTTTGGTGACTTAAAATCTAAATAATAAAAAATTAATAAGAACACTCACAATGGTTCTCAAACGTGGGCCCTCATTTCATCTCAGGGGACAGATCTTGTACTGCATGCCTTAATTAACCACTCGGCCATGCAATCGCTTGATCACGAAGAGTGAATTTATATGTAGTTACTACATGTATATTGATCAGATTCAGTTCAGTGTTTGCATTTAAAAAAAATAAATAAATGCAACAGCAGCGAAATGTACATGTATGTACACAAAATTTGCAATTGTAATTGCAGTAGTAAACAAAATTTCAGTTGGTTAGCTAGATTCACAACTCAAAAGTTGAGGGCTTTTCTCTATCTATTGACTTGGGACTGGCAATTGTGACCCACTTCTGCACGAGCAACACGTACCGTACGTTATAGTTACACGTACACATGCATGCATGTACATGTATCATGCATGATATTATGGAAGTGGATTGATAGCACATGGTATCCTTCCAAGATGTAATCTTTGCTTAATATCAATAATTGATGCATGGTAGTAAAAAAAACCTGTCAAGGCAAAACGTGCACATGCAGTAAAAAGTGGTCTGTACTGTAATCAGTATTTCAAAGCCATAATCATTCTACTTAGTCCAACCGCCCCAATTTTCAAGTTTCATTAAAATTATAAAAAACAAAGGTTCTGCTTTTATTTTAAGGGATTTTAGAGAGGATATGGTCTTCTACTGTATTCATATGGTACATGTACACGTACTAGTAGCTTCTCCCATCAATTCAGGAAATCACTTGATTTTTACATGTACAATGTACATGTATGTCATCAGATGCGTGCAGTAATTAAATTCAGAATTACCCATGCTCAAAAAGAGATTTTTCGGACAAAGATCTTCCTTTTGATATCATTGCAGTTTGAAAAATCTTACTGGTGCTGTTAAATGAAGGCATCATTCAGTTTGATCTTGGTGATATCCTGATACAGGAAGGCTTACGTTATTATTATTATTGTTATTATGACTGGTTTATTAAAAAACTGGCAAAAACCAGCCCAAGGGCTGAATTATAGCACAGTCTTACATGTACAATAATTACAAAAAGGCAACAGTGAGATACATGTAAACAATGTAAGACAACGTGTAAGCTAATGCATCAATATGCTCATGTACTGTACTGTATTATGCTGTGATTATTCAGTAATAATGGCTACATCTGTAATTCAAACATGTGTAATAAGATCCAATAGCAGTTGAAAATTTTATACACATTTCATTTTTAAAAGATTTTTGTTCAGCCGAGCCATGAACAAACAATTTTTTTTGCCTACTGTTCAGTGCCCAATTTCATGGTGCTGCTTATCGCAAGTGAAAAATCGGTGCTTACCGTAGCAGACAATTCTGTGCTCACGGTGAACGTACATGCATTTCGCGGGTTAGCGAGGAATTGTGGTTTGTGTATATGCGTACATCCCTCAACTAAGGATTCTGTGCTTAATGGGTTAGAGCAGAATTTTTCTGCTACATGTCGTGCGGTTAGCGCAGAATGCAGACTGGAAGTGCAGAATTCTGCGGTAAGCAGCTCCGTGAAATTGGGCTCAGTTTTTTTGAACGACCCTCTTGTAGGGACCACTAAAAAATCCATGCAGTAGGGTTAGGTTATATAATGTCGGCGAATACTGTTTTACAGTGTATACATACCGGTATGTACACAGTACACGAATGTCTACAGATGTTAGAGCTAGTCATGCATGGTAACAGAAAGTCGTTTATTGCCCCCAGCACTGATGTTGTATACATGTCCATGTGCCTCCTCTTGATATTGATCTATGTTTCTTTTTACTTTATTAAGCCCCCACCCCCTCCCCAGTGTTTCTACTGATTCTGTATGCAGCTACGGTACAGCTACATGTAAATAAGATAACAGCAAAGGTTGAGTGGCTTTTGTTTCAAGTAAAATGAAGTCCAGGTACATGTCCAGGTACATGTACGTGTATTTGTGCACATTAAATACATGTAAGTCAGCTGAACACAATTTTTTCTCTCTCTTTTTGTTCTAATCTCACATTTCCCCCAAATTGAAGGGTCACTCACTGGTAACTTTTTCTTGGCCTTTAGTAGGCTACTCGTACATGTACTTATCAAATGTACATGTACAGTACATGTAAATGTACATGTACCAGTAGCACACATGCAGATTTGAGATATTTGGCCCAATGATTTTTATCTTGCTCTTGTGTCCAGTGAACTGGAGCCGTTCAACTTCACTAATCAGAACCCAGAAAAATGGAATATTGTGGTGTACCGTACATACACATATTTAGCACTCAGTGCGATGTTCTGGATGTGCGGAGAAGTTGATAGATTTTGAAACAGTCCAGTTTCAATTTCTGCTCTCTTCAGCTTGCCAGTGGCATCCATGTTCACATTTTCCTGTACCGTCTTATTACATTTGCCCAATGCTGGCACAACTTCGGTTCATGCACTAAAACCGGTATATGTGCATGTACATATAGTTACCTTTGAAGAAATTTTCACAGTGATAGAACTCATAATTTGTTGTTTGGGTAATACAGCATGAGAACACAACTGCACCAAAACAGTGAAACTTTTTGAGTAAGCTACAAAATTAACTGGTGCTAGTAAATCCAATATTTTACGTACACCTGTAAGAGTACAATATAGGAATGACAGCAACAGCTTGTTTAATACAGACTCAAGGTTTTGCTGGGCATCTGAAGAAAATATTTTTGAAGAAAATACCGTAAAGAGAAATCCAAACAATTCTTCCCAAATGATCAATAGTGTAGATGGTGAAGCCCTTGTGAAGGTAGTTTTGTGTACAGAACTCTGCTGACCGCATTCATATTACAAGTACATGTACCGGTACAAGCATGGAGGAAGGAAGACACCTACCGTAGCCCAGGTTGGACACCATTCTTCCTTTTCGTTACGTCGTACGGTCAGGGAGTCCACCTGGGCTAGAAAACACCATGATACAAGACACCTTGCATACATGTACTGGTTTAGAATTCACAGATAAAATGCATACACCCGTACAGGGTACCCGGTACGTGTACCGATACCTTGGTCCAAAATGCACATTGTACATGTACGTGTATATGTACAATGTATATACAGGTACATGTACACTCAATACATTATGGGGTCCAAACTGTGACACCAGTGTGAGCATTGGTTTTACATTTACATGTACCATTGAGGAATAGGTTTTACCAAAGAGAAAGGACACACAGGGCTCATACCGTACTGGTACATGTACTGTACATGTACATACTGTACATGTACCGGTATGTACATGTACATAATATGTATATGTATACTAGTCCAGTACACACTGCATGTGCATGTATACATGTACATACATGTATGTACATGTACAATGTACAGTATGTACTTTACATTGTACATGTACAGTGTACATGTACATGTATGTACTTGTATGTACATGTACTGAACAGTCTGTTCAGTTTGACTACAATTTAGCGGTACATGCACAGTCATGTCTGGACAAATCACGTATGGCTGACAGTGCTATTTCATGTGATGATTTGATGTTGAGCAAGAACATTGTGTGGTGCAAACTCAAGGAGCAATATGGTGCATGTACATGTACATGTACAGTGCAGCACGTTCTTTCACTTCTTTACCTGACAGTGCAATTCTTGCACTCTTTTAGATGCTGGGTCAAATACGCGTATCATGAATTGTACCAGTAAATCAAGCATGGTGAAACAACTCCATTAATAAAACAACAGTCAAGTGTTGTACATGTTGGATCAGGAAAGAGTAGGTACTGTAGTGAGTGGTGGATGGCAGCACTGTTTCCTTCTCTCCTTGTCTCCTCCCTGCATGCAAGTACATGTACAGTACATTATACATAGTGTGTATTTGATCTGTGTGGGTGTGTGTGTGGGGGGGGATTGTTAGATTCATTCATGCAGCAACTTTTAGTTGGCTGGTAAATCAGCCTGGCAATCAGATTGAGAAAGGAAGGAAGAGAACATACATGTACATGTTGACTCACGACTGAACGTTTGTCGTTTGTTTTTACTTCTGAATTTGCAATCTTAGCAGTTAAAATGCAAAGAAAGGTCCACTGGTACAACTTAAGGCACATGTACATGTACATGCACATTAGAACACTGTACATCATTGGCGTATACATTCTGTACATACATTTAAAATTCTAAATACTGCTGAATCATCTCCAGAACCAGATCATATTTCAGTGGATTGAGGTGGGGAAAATAATCAATGCATGCTTTCAGAATGGAAGAGTCAGATTATGTGGATATCATATTGCACGTCTTAGGAAAGAGCTTATGGCACACATTTACATTTCCCCCTCCCACCTGTACTCCCAAAACACCCTGCTCAGTTTGTGTGATGAGAAATTTTAAAGTTAATTTTGGTTTTAAAATTTTGGTTTATAAGCATGGGTACGTACATGTACATGTACAATGTACATGTACCGGTATATAATACCGTACATGTATTTTGGAGAGCTGGCAACATACATGTACATGTTTTTAATAGAGCCTGAAAGTAAAAGGTCATGCGGCAAGTCTCCCGAATCTTTGTGTAGCCCACGTATGGAATTTTAGTTTTACAGTACGGTACATTGGGTCGCCCTATCACATTCTCTATTTTTTCCTCATTGGAACAACATTTGTACCCTAAGAAGCACACACAATGTTATCTTTGTGCTCTTCGTGTAACCTTTTGGAAAAATTATCTCAAGATGCATAAAAAGATTAATACATGTGTATTGTGTACAATCTTTTACTGGGACATCCAGCATTATTGTACAAGTCTGGGTGTAGCAGTGTCTTTGTGTGCACATGTTTGCGTATCTTCATTTGCATACGGGTGCACTGAGTTGTTTGAGTTCGTATTTCAGATTTTCAAAAATGAAAGGTCAGTTTTTGGTATGATGCTCTGTCGGGTTGGGTTTGTTTAGGGGTCTCTGTGCCCCATTGTACTGCTACAATGTAACTGTGAAAGCTTGATCATTAGTCAAATCTGAAACTGTATAAAGGGAATTTCACGTTAGTGCTGTCTGCGCATATCTGCATCGAAACCGAGGCTCTCTGTGTTGAACTTCATCGCGCGTGCCCGCGGAGTCGACACAGTACATGCAGTATCCAGTTCATAAGTGTGACACCACTTCAGTTCCAACCACGCCCACTCCCAGTGCAGATACACGACCATAGCAGGTACGTTAGTTCGCGGTAAATTGCCCTATTTTTTCTTTTGATTTTACATGTCGAGTCATCCTGAAAGACTTTTCCACCTAAATTTGCAGCCTGAAAAGTCTTAATTTAACATACCTTTATGAATTTTGTGACTTGACTCGTTGCTTTCAATCGTCTGAACGTATTAAGACAGAATTGAAGCTGACACATACAGCCTCATTTTCGAACCCAGAAATGTGCAGATCGATGCTAAAAGCATCGAATTGGGATTCCTCTATGGAAAGACTTGAGCTTTTCTGCCTGATTAAAGAAACCTGGAATTATTTTCAACGTGTTTTGGGACACGACAAAATTTTTGAAATATTTATTGCCAACTGAAGCATGAAAATTTGTGCTATTTTCAGGAAGGGTGTTCCAGAATTTTGAAGAACGTTTTGGGCGATAAAATGAAGAAAAATGTAACTGGATGCCTACTATTTTCAGCTTAGAATGGAGCATGAGCAGGCCTTTCAATGGGATCCGATGAGTTCTTGGCACAGTGCCATTAGAATTGGGTCAAGATTTCAGAATCAAAGGCAACGTGAATGTCTGGGGCAGTCAACTTCATCTACCGGTGTCGATGAACTACAAGAAGCTTGGAACGGCACAGCCTGAATCACACCAGCCGGCTGCTACTGTATGTCAGCCACTGGCTTGAGGACAAGGGGGGGACAATACCAGCCAAGGAGAGAGTGCTTTAGTAGTGCAGGACTTTTTGTGGGGATGATGATGCAATTGAGATGGCTCATTTACGCTTGGAACCGACTGTCCAGCCGCGCTTGAATCACAAGTGTTTGATGCGGGGTCCCGGGAGGGGGGGACCACTCTACATTGCATCATTCATTAGTCATACTGGCCATTATGCATGAATGGTTTACTTGAGGTTTGCTGCAAAATATATTTTTTTTAACGAAATTGTGATGCATGCACATGTATGTGTACATGTATGTACTTTCACTGCAGCATTATACACTTCCTCACACTAAAGTGAGAAAGCTATGCATTCCTCTGTGATTTTTGTCATAAATACCTTATTAATATTTCATTGCTGTTTATATGTAGGTGTTGGGTACATGTAGCTGACCATGATCTGACTAAGCTTTGCCGCCGAGATACATGTACAGTTGATTACTTGGCGGCTGACAAATAAAAGTAATACTCGTACATGTATGCTACCGGTAGTTTACTCTTGTCACATACCGGTATACCGGTACCTGATGTGTACATGTACAATCTCTATTTGACTGAAATTGAATGGCTATACCCTAAAAGAGCTAGGAGTTTTTTTTTTTACATCTTAAGAGCTCGGCTGTCTTGCATTTGATATGCTTTGTTTTTGTTGTTAGTCATTTGCACACTTTGAGCTCACTTGTCTTGGAAAACTGGATGTTTACAAATCAGCGTGAAAATAACTAGACATTTTTGGAAAACTACTTTTCGAAACGGCACAGGAAAAACTTAGCTGTGATGATCTTAGAAAAAGTATGGGGGGGGCAGCTTCATATTCGTTTAGGGTTAATGAGGAATTACAATAATGAGCCAGTTCAGTATTCCAAGAGCCCATGCCCAGTACAAGGTTATCCATGAACAGCTGCATGTGCGTGCAATAGTCTGTCCTACATGTACATGTATAAGCCCAGTCATATGCTGATTCAAGCAGGTGCTTTGTCCCTTGAAGACCTTGGATTTTTGAAATACATGTACCAAAGTGGAGAGTTACAGTGAAGGTGAGGTTTAGCCACTTGTGTTGTCAGATGCCCAACCTTTCAAAATTTGGAAATCATGGTTGAATCTACACTACGTGTGTTGAAGTTACATCGTTTACGGAGATGTACATGTACTTGCCGAGTACCTACATGTAGGGTTGCCATAGCAACTCCAGAGGCATTTGTGCACTTTTGAAACTTTGTGCGAAGTAAAAGATGTGTTTCTCTGCTTCTTTGTTGCATTGTCGGTCTCAATCTTGTCTTGTTACTCCATACAGTGAACAGCCATTGGGTCTCATGGTTAATCAATACCTGTTCATTGTCATGTATGTACGTGTACGTGCATAGGAACAGCTGATGCAGTGACCTCTGAACCCAGTGTTTTCGTTTTCATGTGTGTTACTAGGAAAACAAGTCGTACCATTTTTGTTTAGATACATGTAAACGTTTGATAATGAGTAGCCTTTATCACCCAAATTAAATTTCAGGCATCAAATTGCTGAGTGAATTTTGAGGAATTGTGCTGTGTGTCAATGTACATGTACATTGTACACAGACTTACACGGGCTGTTGCACATGTTCATATATACCGTTAGCGGTATAAATGTACATTGTACCGTATACGTACGTAAGCCTACTGTACATGTACATGTAATGAATTTAATTATTCCATTGGTTGCAGTAACCACAAATCATCTGGTAATGTATTCATGTTCATGCACATTTACAGAGGAGGGGTGGGGCATGGTACATGTACTGTACTTCTATACTACCCTAGGTAGCGAACTGCAGAACCGTACATGTACATGTACCGTTCGGTACCAGTACATGTACTCAATACAATAGGTACTGAAGTACAACAGCATGCACTTTTCTTTAACACATAAATTGTGTTACCTGAATTGAAGATTTGCTCTTAATTCAACTCAAAAAACATCAAGGGTGCAAGGGTACTGTATTTTGGAAATAAGAGAGGATTATGTACCTGAAGAGCCAATGATTTTCCGTTTCAAAAACTTTTTTTTCCATTTTGCCAAATTCGGAATTCCACCTCAGAAATTAAATTCCGTTTCATACCTTAGTTACTAGTAGCATGAAAAAGGAGAGCAAGTTTTAAACTACATGTATACATAACCATACTCCTCTCCCAAAAGGTTTTGACACTTACGAGTGACATGTATGTGTCCAACTATGTGCTAGAGTCTTGCTGGAACTATGCATTCTGGTCTGGAAAGTCGAGTCTGTTCTATGACATCACATTTTTGCCAAGATTTGTCTGCTGCCCTCATAGACCGATTTTGATAATTTTTTGGGAAGAGCCCAGGCGGAGACTGAAAAAAGCATGCAGAAAAATGCCAATTTTTTTCTGATTTAGTGACACACTGGTAGAAGAGGGGCTAATCTACATGTACATGTACTTCATTGTATATAAAACAGTTGAAAACTACCGGTATCATATACATGTACATGTAATGTCAATTTAACCCTACATGTACATGGTCCATCCCCTTTAAATTTGTACATGTACATAGGACAGTGAAGTCATACAGTACTGGAAGGTTTTGCATGCAACTGTCATTGATCACAATACATGTACATTAATGTTGGACATCATTCCGCCGTTTTATTTGGCAGTGGTGCGACAAAATTCAGAAAGTTAACATTAAATCCGAGCCTTAAAATGCATGTTTGTGACTGAAAACTTGCTCTTCATCGAACACTTCCGAGGACCCATTCAGCTGTGGTACCTGTACACCAAGCTTACTATTCGTAGGTTTCATTTAATTAAAGAAATATGTAATTAGTCTTCCATTTTGCTGCAGTGGTTTGATCATTTTGCCATGCCATACTAGCCTTGTCTCAAGGCGTCTATGTGGATTCACAGACTGAATTCCTCACGTGCGCAATAAGCGTATGAGTACATTGTATGCACCTCGATTTCATTGCTAGTATGGTGCAGGAGTGAACAGCCAATGTGTACTGTACTGCGCCTCTGCGCTGTGGTGGCCGCCGCTGCAAGCATTTTAAAAGGGTTGGGTAGGCATTTATTTATAGTACTTTGCAGAAAGTTTTCTTTACTTCTTAAGCCATTCTTAGTGGGGAATTTTGCAAGTTCCATTTCAAGCCTAGCAGTGGATTCCTTTTCCAAGTGTTAATTCTGCGAATTCCGTCCATTTTCCCCGATCTTGGGAAATCATGGGCTCTAATAATGTGTAGAAAAAGATCAGGAAAATTGTACATATACCGGTATGTGGCCCTTTTCCTCTGGTTAAGGTATACCGGTACATGTACACGTAGGCCAACACTTTGTCTTTCACTCTTTGTGAGAGCAGGAGTGTTAACGCTCACATCATCCAATAGCTACATGTACATGTACTGTACTGTTGTCCTGTTTGGAATACATGTAGTTTGCAGAAACTTGTTTTAGCTTTGTTGACTTTGTGACTCACTGGGTTTGTTGACGTGAGTCAACAAGGAAATGGGCGATTCATTTGCCTTTTTTCCCTTTGTGTGTTGTTGGGTCCATGCTTTCAGTGATATACTGGTGTACATGTACTTGTACGTGTACATACACATGCACACACTTAGGCTACCCGGGAGTAGGAAAAAACTTGTTTTCAATTTCATGTAGGCCTACATGTACATGTACATGTTTAGAACCATTCACAAATAGTAGCTACATGTATGTACATGTACTTTTATATGGGGTTGTAATCACACTGTATGTGTGAATGTTGGTGGTGCAGAAATATCAAAGCAAAAACTATTTAGCCAAGAATTTGTGTTTACATATTTTCATGACTGAAGTCATTTTGACTGAGTTGTAATAAACACACAAATGTATTCAAGGAAAAAAAATAGTACCGGTATTCAGCACTGCATTTGGACATTGTGTGGGTGAATTGACTTTGCGAACATGTTCTTTTTGCTGAGGATAGTGTCACATGTAAAACAAAGCCTGTCTTTTAATTTATTAACAGCAAAGTACTAAGAAACTGTGTGCATCTGCATAGACTTTTTTGCTGATACCCCCGGTACATGCACATGAATTATAAGTTTTAAAACTTTTGCATCCCAAAAGAAAAAATAAATTCCATTTTTTGGTCTCTCGATCGTATTGTTAGTTGAAGTACAGGTACCAGGTACTGTACATGTACCTGTTCCAGTCATGGAGCTAGTGCAATGTCTATTTTGGAATTTGTCAGTTCACAAGTATCAAATCAATCCATTCTCAGTATGTGGTTTACTGGTTTATACAGAGTTGCATGCCCTTATAAGGCCAGACAGCTTGCCAAGGCCTCACTAGATTATAAGCAAATTAAGACCTGACTTGGATCCATGTTGTTTTGAACTGATAGTAAACCACAAACCATGGATGTGCCTGAAAGCATCTAATAATCAGTTAACAAAATTTGCTGGACCTTGGTAGAAGTGTGCCTACTGTACATGTAACATACCAGTACATGTACATGTATAAGACAATTGTGTTTTTCCCAAATTCCCATCGGGAGTATTATTGACATACACTGTACATGTACATGCATGCAGTACAGTGTGCGTACATGTACATGTACATGTACTGATACATGTGCATGTGTACATGTACATAGAGTATGGTATGCCCAGTTACCTTTACTAGGGCTTACATGTACATGATGTGTGCACATATACATGTACATGTGGGTACATGTACATTGTACATTGTGCACATCTACATGTATGTACTGTAATTTTCGGAATATAAGGCGCGGCTTATACGTTGATTTTGCCCGTGAAAATGGTCGGAGCGGCTTGTAATCCGGGCAGCTTTTATGCTGAGCTTTGCAGAATAAACTTGAGATTCATGTGTAGAAACACTAATCTGTTTTTGACAAAGTTTGCATCCTTTGGGAATGAAAAATCGCTCGTTCCCTGGAAACATTGTAGGCCTAGATCAAAACAGAAAGGTGGAACCGGCCTGAAAGAATCGGGGCTCAACCTTCATGACCTTACCGTGAAAGATGCGGTAGTCATGTTCAATACCACGCACAGCCGGCGGTCAGGCAGCTGAAAGCTCTTTTCATTGGTGACCGTGCAAAGCCATAGATCTGACCAAAGATCGTATAGGGCCAAGATCGAATAGCCTTCTGCGCTATACGATCTTTGGATTTGACACTAGTAGTACATGTAGCAGGCAACCAACTACCAGTCACACAACCGGAACCGTGGACCGTAAGTATCTGTCAAACACCACGCAAATCGCTGTGGTGCGTCAGATCGTTCTTCCTGTCGTCTGTTGTGTTTATTGCTTGTGAAACTTTCACGTCTGCCACATCTATAAGAATTTTGTCCTTCTTTATGCAACCATTTTTGTGATTTTTTAGTACCTTATAACGTTCTCCTGGTAATCCACTTGCTGGGAGAAACATTTTTTCTGCATTTACCCAGTCGTGGGAATTTTTATCATTCCGCCGCCCTCGCCTCTAGAGTGTGCGCGGGAGAGATGGGCGGACAAAAGATTTATCTGGGTTAGCGTACAGGTCACAAATGCCTTGTTGATTAATAATAAACAATGGAGCATCTGGCGATATTTTTACTTTGACGTACAGGCACAAGAGTCACAACGTTATTTCAGCCTTTTTTTGAAGTTACAAAGGGCCTTTTTGGAGAAGTGCGGTCGAATAAGCCTCGCCGAACTCGCAATGCTCCCTTCACACATGAACTATCCTTACGTGCGGAAGGGCCGATGTTGTCGAGCTGTTGCGTTAGTCTTTCATGTTGCAACGATCTACCGACGTACGTGATGTTGTGCCTTATACATGGTGCATAGTGTGCCTTATACGCTAAGCTTTGAATCTTAATCTGAAGATTTTTGAGTCCTGCGCCTTATAATCCGGGCGCCTTATTTTCCGAAAATTACAGTACATGTATATGTACAAAATGTAGTGTGCTCATGCATGCATAGTCGTAGAACGTCACTTGTGTATTGTACGCAAATTTACAAGTATGTACAAGTACATAGAGTACATCATATATATCATGTACAGTACATGTATTATACTGGTACATGTATGGCCTTTTTTTTTTTCACATACATGTACCAAACCGCCATATGTACCAACCTGTACCCACTGTTCGAACAATGTAAACAACAGCTAACAATGTTTCTGTGCATGTAGATGTACCGGTACTTTACATGTATTATGGTATGAGGCTGCTGTACCATACATTTACATGTACACATGAACCATGAGGTAGAAGCATTCTGAGAACAATAGGAGAGGTACATATACAAAGCAAGACACTCATGGTACTACCCGGTAGTACATGTAGACATGCACTGGTACATGTACATGGACCTGTTAAAATTGTACATGTACTGTACGTGTATATTATCTACATACATAGTACATGTACCTGTGTATTCTTGTGCTCTTTATTTACATGTAAGCCTAGCTGGCCAGATGTGAACTTGCCGTTCCGCTCGAATGCAATGACATAAATTTTACTTGTCAAAATGTGGAAATAAACTGGAAAATACAGGAATTTCTTGGCCTGTTATGTACTAAATGATGGCATTCAATCCTGAAAATGAAGCTTCATATCATAGAATAGAATAGATGCATGAACATGTACATGTACACATACTGTATACATGTACATGTATGTACATGAAGCTAGACCATTTGTCAATTTGACCTGTTCTCCAAACTGGTCCATAATTCCTTTCTCCCAGTGGTGGTACATGTAAGTGTATCACAGGTTTTGTCACATTATTTATTAGATCAGCATGCATATACCTGTATACAGTGCATGGGTGTCTGCATACCAAAGGCATTAGAAGTCTTTGTCTCCTCCAATACTGCCCTCGTGGGTATACCACCCACATGCATGACATGAAGAATATATGCAATACTGTGGTTTGCCACGAATGGTTACAGAGTAGCATGGGTCATATACATGTAGAGGCCGGTGGTTGTTTCATACATTTGTATACAAACAAGATCAAAAGATGTGAAAATTGGCAGCTTGATGGAGTCTCTTCATTACAAGTCATGCATTCAATTTTTTTTTTATAACCCTCACGAAAAGCAGCTGAGGAAATACATGTAAGTTGTAACTCTGTGTATCATTTTGCTTGAATTATGCCTGAATAAAGGCAAAGCATTGATGGGGGGGGGTTGGAAGTTGTTGAAATACAAGACATACATGTACATGTACATGTACAGGTAGATATCCAAGGAAAGTTTCGGAAAAATCAAATCTTCACACAATTTTTTTTGACGCGGTAAGTGTACTATGAGACATTGTTTTGCGTAGTGCAACCTTGTCAGCTTGCGATTTATTGCCAATGTACCGGTACATGACCAAAAGTACCAAAACAGTGTGGAAGTTGTGTACATGTTCATGTACATGTACAGTACTACATGTACTCATGATACGCTTGTGCACATTGTAGCTAGCACAGTGTTTCTGTTAAGAATGCATGTTCTAGTAGTAGAGGCCCACAGGGTACAGGCTACAGGTATACATGTACATTTAACATGTGACCCGCTCTGTAAAAACGGGTATTAACTCGCGCAGTGCCAAAACATGTAATAGCCTGTTCTATTTGGAGAGGGCAAAATTTCTTCAGAAACGTGATTTTGTGTTTTTTTTTCTTTAATAGCTTCTATGATATTTACGGTATCTTTACAGAATTTGTGACTACAACCATGGATACTGATGAATAAAAAAGTGCTTTTATTGAATCCGAAAATGTGCCGGAATGCAGCGCACTACGGGAGTCATTCATATATCAAGTTGTAGCTTTTGATGTACAGAATCCAGCCATATCAAAAACTCATAACTTGAATCTGGCGACTGATATTACTACTCATTTTTCTAGAGCTGGTCACATATACATGTATGTACTGTACAGGGCAGGAATTTCGTTCTTGAAGAGGCAAGGCAATTTCTCATTTGTAAATGGCACTTGTATTAGAAAATCAACTTGTCTATGGGGACATTTGGGCAAAGACCAGGGCCACCCATGGAGGAAGGAAGACATGGGCCACCAAGGCAATCGCCCCTGATGCCTCCATGTCTGTACATGTACATGTACGGTACATGTACATGTATATTCCCACGATGATTTCTCTAAAAATGAATCAACTGATTACCTGGAATTTGTGTAGACTACAGTGTGTTTCACTTTCAGTACTTATTCTTTCAGTTTCACAGCATACATGTACTAGTATTGCAAGTTGGTTCGAGCACATGGTTGATGGGCATGCTTGTACACGTACATGTACCGGTGCATTGATGCACGTTGTTCTTTACGTGTGTCAAATATACATGTAAATGACCAATAAGGTAGATTTCATAGCCAATAACTGCAAAACTGAATCAGAAAAATAAAGGTGCATGATTAAGTAATACATTTATATTCATTAAATTGATTTTCTCCTTTATTAGCCTATAATTAATCATGCACAATTTGTATTGTTATTTGGCTCAAACATTGCAATTAAAGTCTGCAGATGTCACAACTTTGCACCGGCTTGCCAGGGATACTGTAATCGAAATGGTCCAGATAACTTTGACCTCATTTACATGTACATGTACCGGTAGGCCACACAAAGGCTTCCCGCATAAAACTTAAAGCACATATTGTACATGTACACTGTATTGTGTATCACAGATGCGGAGTGTGTATCACGGGGTATGTTCCCAGGTGTAAGAAATGTGCAAGGTGTTCACATGGCCTGTGACACCATGCACGTGTTTGCGCCCAGCTACATGTACCGTGTACCAGTACATGCACACATACTGGTCTGGTTACATTTTTCACAAGGTTTTGCAACCTTATATCTTTAGTTAGTTTTTTTCAATCTATATGCACAAACCCTTACTCCCGTACAGCATTTTTGGCATGAAAATTCCACAGTGTACTGGTACCTTTTCATTAGGCCTGACAACAAAATTTTCTGTTTGTTGTATGTACAGTACATGTACATGTGTACATGTAACATCCTATTGATGTACATGTACACACTGGTAGCTACATATACATGTACATTGTACATGTATGAAAAACAAGGGCATTCATTAGGCTGGTACTTGTACCCCCATACATGTACATGTACATACCGGTATATGTACACATGTAGGCCTACATGTACATACGGGTATATTTTCACAAACGACGGTGTGTGGAACTGAACATGCGTACATACATGTATGTTTGCACTGCAAAGTTGCAAAATTTGGACATGTATGGTTTGACTCTTGGGAATTTTTCTGCAAATGCTTCAATACCGGTACATGTATTGTCACATTAACACTGTGTGTTAATAATTCATGTAGCTGTATGTTTATTTATTTTTAATGTGAGGCCGACCTTGCCTACACGTACATTTATGCCATTTGAGATATGCTGCAAAATATTACGCTCCTAAACAAAGGGACCTGCATGTACTTCCAATCCCACAGGGATCGTCCTTCCACAGATGACCATCCCACAGCTGATAGCACAGTGTAAGCTTTCCATTCTGTAGGGATACAGGTAGTGGACACCCATGTGGCCATAATCAACATGCCCTGTCCATGATCTCATTATGCATTGTCCACTCCCCAGCCCAGCCTTATCTACATGTACATGTACCTCCAAGTTGTGATGATTCACTCCCCATGGTCATCTTGCAATCAGTAGGATTTTATCGGTCTTCCATGACTAGACATCAGCACATTAGAAATACCCATTGTCTGTATTTTCTGTGTATTATTCTGTTGATTATTATCGAGAGGCCTTTAAGCCTATCCACTGATACTGGTGGGTTTGCAATAAATAGTCAAATTGGTGGGCTTAGGGTTGAGTTCAAGTTGAGTCACAAGGCTTACATGTACATGTAAGTCACTGCTCCCGCATGCACAGTCAATTATGAAATCATAATTATTTTATTTGCATGGTTATTTCTCAGTTGTTCACAAAGACAATCAGCCACTGGTTAATGTGCAAGTTCTTATTGCACATAATATATCGGGTCACATAGGAAACCTTGCTACCACGTGTGGGTATCAAGCCTGAATTGCATTTTGAAATTCAAGCTTTGGATTTGGTGTTTTAACCCTAACAGTTCTGCATAAAATTTGGCATGCAGTACTCAGTACTACAAAACACTAAGCAGTAGTCTGAGCATGAAGGACCTAGCGCTACAAATTACTACTTCTGGCTAGGGCACCCTCCATTGTTACTCTACAGAGAACAATAAAGTCGCGCATTCATACATGTAGTGCCACAGCACTGTATGGTAGATTGTCTTATATATTGTATTTTATGGCTTCAGAGAACAAAAAAGATCATGTCCTCTTACAAGCGCGAGCACTGAATACTACATTTTACTACTAAGTAGTACTTTGTAGTATTCAGGGCCGTTAGGATTAAGTGAAAAATCTAATAAATCTCATATAGGATTAAAGTTCTGGCTGGTCGGGTATGGTACATGTGTATAACATGTATGTCCTGAAAAGACTAGAAATCTGAAAGAGGTATACATGCGCATATGCATGTATGCATTGGTCATTTTATGATGGCCATGAGGCTGCGTACCAGCATGTTAAATTGCTGGGTGTTTTGGACCGTTCTTTGTTGAGATTGAATTGGAAATTTCGACACCAATAATGCTGCGGTTAATGAAGCATGCATATTTACATATTAAATAAAGCAAACATGTGTACATGTATGTGTGTACATGTAGTGTTTATTTTGCTTACGAGCATAAAGGCGCTTGTGTGTAATCGATGGTTTGCTGTAAATAATGAGAGAGAAACTTGCCTTTCATTGTACATGTAGACTTGTCCCACTGGCATGGTTTGTGTAAATCCACGTGTGTTGATTCCCTGAATGAAACTGTTACATGTACATGTATGTTTCTGTATTATTTGTACCATGATGCCAGTGGAAAAGGTTGGCCTGACTTCTTGTGTTCCATCATCAGTAATTACTTTTCCTTTTTTTCCCTCCTTTCTTTCTCCGTTTTTTATCATGCAGGCACAAATGAAGTTTCCACACGACTATCCGTATTCACCTCCAACCTTCAAGTTCCTCTCAAAAATGTGGCATCCCAACATATATGATGTAAGTACACACCTAACGCCCATCAGGTGTAGCCCCTGCTGTTATTGTCTCCCTTGAGAAAAGCACGCAGATGATTGAAATGTTGTTTTTGTCATTTTCCCCCTTTTTTCTGTTGTATTTTTATTCCTAACAGCCAAGCATGTCATTTGGCTCACAGGACTCAGTACTTGACAAAATACCGTACTGCGTAGTAGTCTGAGCCTGAAGGACCTAGTGCTACCGTACAAATTACTACTTCTGGTTAGGGCACTTCAATTGTTACTTGTACAGAGAACAATAAAGTCATGCAATCATAGTGCCAGAGCACTGTATGGTACATTGTCTTGTCTATTGTATTTTACATGTGGTTTCAGAGAACAATAAGGTCATGTCCTCCTACAAGCAACAGTGCTGTATACTACTCCCTACATTTTACTACTAAGTAGTAATTTTTAGTATGACGTACTGTTAGGGTTAATGAGCTGTTATTATGATGTATATTATGTCAGCCACTAGCAATTACTGTGCACAGGGGCATTAATTAAGGAACACATACCGGCGCAGGGCCTGATTGAAAGACGTCAGAATACCATGTAACCACATGGTTTCCCTTACTTTGGCCTCAGTTGATGTGAGCATTTGTTCGCAACTGTACATTGTACATGTACATTGGACGTACATGTACCAGTACACCGGACAGTGACGCTTATTTTCATGTCAAAAAACCTTGATTCTAGTATCAAATTATTGCCAAATGGTCACCACTTTCGCCATACTTGGTTGTCGTTATCATGCTGAATCATCTCTGTGTTTTTTTCTCGTACATGTACACATTACATGTACATGTACCGGTATGTTGTGCCATTTATAAAGCTTTGAAGGCTTGCCCCCTACATGTACATGTACCTAAATACTGTGCGCGGCATCATGGGCTTTGCCTGCGCCAATGGTGGAGACATGTTGGGCCATGTACCGGTAGGACAGCGAGAGCATTCTATAGAATGGCCTACGCAGTACATGTACATGTAAATGTAAGCGCTGTTTTTATACATGTGCCTGTAATCTGTATGTGTTCATTGTATGCACGGTACATTCATACTAAGAACAGTGCATATACATGTACATGTTCATGTTGTAGCTTAGTGACAACGGCTGCAATAATTGTCACTTCGTGACTTCAGAATACTCGTTGCCCGCTTAGAATTCTAAGACAAGTTTAACCGTGTACATGCACATGTATGTGAATGCTAGAATGACAAGTTTTCTTCTTGTACACGTGTGCACGTTATAATGCATTTTACTAGGATTATTTGTTAAGATGGGGTCGGGACAATAAATTGTCAAATTTCAACCTATCTCGCCACAATTTTGCCCCTTAGATTTGAAGAAGTAATATTTGCAATGACTTGTATTTAATAAGACTCTATAAAATTCTGTAATTAATTAATTAATTTGTAAAACTGTATGTGAAATTTGAGGCTCGCTTTGGGGTGAATACCTTTACAAATGCTCCAAAGAAAGAGATACTGTTTATATCCAAGTTTTGGAATATGTTTTTATATAAATCATATGTACCAATAACTTTACCGATTCACTTTTAAATGCCAATCAGATCACACTTATTTATTTATTTACTTATCTGCTCATGGAGTCTTACTGTAGTAGGCCCTTGTGCAATTTTTGCTTTGTGAATGCATTTACCCGGTACAAAGCTGTTTAAACCTCGATGTGTGAGCTAGCCAATTCAGGCTAGTTGAGATGGAGCCAAGTTTGTCATCCCTCAGGAAGGATAACGTAATTCTGTAACATGATGAGTGCACTGTGATGACATGGTGCCCTGGTCCCGGGGCTATAATTCATGTGCATGTACGGGGTATTTGTGCACATGTCTGTACGATGATTGTTAAACAGTGAGTGTGGACAATTCAGTGCAGATAGGAAGCATCAGCATTAGGAAGCATTATAGGAAAGGAGCACTGACAGGGACGATTTTTCGGAAATTGTGTGCATTCCAAGCAAAGTGCCATCAGTAACAAGACATTGCTTGTATGCATATGGAGTGTTATCAGCCTTTGTTGTGTATTCTGTTTCCAACACAGTGAGTTATTGTGCTGTCAACCTGTGAATATTCTGTTTCCCCCCCCCTCTTTTCAACCCGTGCTTAATCTCATGTGTTTCCTTCCTGGTCAACAGCAGACTGGTGACGTATGCATATCAATCCTACACCCGCCGGTGGATGACCCACAGAGCGGAGAGCTGCCCTCGGAAAGATGGAACCCCACACAGAGCGTCAGGTAAGGCATTGAGACATGCACTCTAGGATATCTTAATTAAAATAGTGGGAAACTTCAAGAGATTGAGCTGTTGAGTTCAGTTGATTGTGCCAACCCTTGCCATCTTTGCCCGGACTCGAGCAACAGTGCAGTTCACATAACAGATTGGGTGAACATTGTGTAAATAATTAAGCCTCATTCCTAGAAGGTTTTTCCCTTTCCAGAAAACAGTTTTAGTGGCATGTTTGGGTTTGGGTTATTGGGAGCAGAAGGAAGAGAAACAGTCAAGAAAGCCATTGACAAAAATTTAGGTTTAAAAAGTGTGCACAGTACCAGAAAAAAATTGGTATTTTCACGAAGTTTTCCTAACTTCTGGTACAGGATGACATTAGGAATGTTTGCATTGGGTAGGTAACTTAAGCATACCTGTGTTTGCATGTGCAATGATGTGATCAGGTCAAACAAATTAGCTGTCAGTTGCCAAGGCAATGATAGTCCACTAACTATCCCTTAATCATGTTTATGCTTTTTTGGCTGCAGAACAATCCTGCTAAGTGTCATCTCACTCCTGAACGAGCCCAACACATTCTCTCCTGCCAACGTTGATGCCTCCGTCATGTACAGAAAGTGGAAGGAATCCAAGGGAAAAGACTCGGAATACGCCAAGATAATCCAGTGAGTATGATGGGGTGGTGCACATCAACGGACCACGTCCTCAATAACGGCAGCGGTGGTTTATTAAGGGGTCGTAGGTTTGGAGCTGTAACAGCTGAGGGCGCTGTTCTGAGACAGACGACTTTGTATTGAGCTCTGATATCAATTCCAAACTTTAGCAGTGGGAACCAACAAATAAGATTCTGCAGCTTTTAGCCTCATTTTTTTTTCTTAGCAATTTGGTCTCTGCTCAGGGAGTTAGATTGAAGCCTTTTCTCAGTACGTTCAGTATTTGGAGACTCATTAGTCAGAGTCCTTATTGAATGAGTTTTTTAATGAGGGCCATCTCAGATCTAGGTCGTGATTAGTTTAACTTGAGCCTTACCAGTCAGAAAAAGTAATATTCATCAAAGTAAACATTATTCAAACGTACTAATTTTCATAATTTGTCTTCCCTGTTAGGAAGCTTTTCAGGAAAATGTAGAACCAGTAATGTCTGTAAATAACTTCTCTCCTGCGTAGGATTATTGGTGACTTTTTCTTTAATGTAAGTGCTATTAAGTGATTTGTCCAATCCAAGTGAAATTCGAATTTGATTTCTTCCTTGGTAACCTCTTAGAGTGGCTCTTTCAGCCCTGTAATGGGCAGATCCTAGCATTCTTGGAAAAGGGTAAGGTACACGTAGTTGGAAGTTGCAGCCAATTTTTCCCCAAGGTAGGAAAAGCACCTGCTATGATTCACAACAGTGAAGAGGCAGTTGTCCCCTTAACCCAGTTTTCAACTCTTTTGTGACGTCCCCCTCTCCCCTGTAATCAGGAAGCAAGTCCAGAGGACGAAAGCTGATGCGGAAAAGGATGGCGTGGTGGTGCCCACGACCCTGCAGGACTACTGTATCAAGACCAAGACACAGACACCCTCGCACAGCTCCCAGGACCTGACCGACTTCTATGAGGATGACGACTACGACGGAGACTACGACGAGGAAGAGGAGGAGGAGGAGTGTTACTATGATGACGAGGATGACTCAGGAAATGGGGAATCATGATGATGTTACAGGCTGGAAAAGGCCGTGAACTCTTTGTATAAATTACTAGCTTTTGGGAAACTTTATTTTCTTTTTCCTTTTAAATTTTTTTCAATTTTTTTGGAAGGGGGGATGGGGGGGTGGGTGGGATTATTTTTTGTTATGGTGAAACACTCCACTGTTTTGATTACTTGTTCTTGCCTTGCTGTGTTACCTTTAAAGTTTTTGCTTTTCAAACTTTGGAGAGGTTACCTTGAGCAAATTTGGGTGCGCACTAATGATGACTGTTCATAGACAAGACTACCTCAGGTTTTTGTCATGCACTGTCATTCTTTCAGCAGTAGTAGTCTGCAGTTGGGTACCCAACTTTGCTCCTTCGCTGGCATAGGTTGAACAGTGACCGTGTCCTGTTGGGAAGTTGTGACCTTTCGCCGGAGCATGGTGTTAAAGGTCATGTTCGTAAATGTTCCAGATATAACCTCTGTCCAATATTTGATGCGCTACACCTGTGAAGGTCATACACTGAGCAGGACAAGTATCTCCTTGCTGCTGCTGGAGCAAGTTGAACATAATAAGCTTACCCGGTGGATAATTCAGTATTGCACCTGTGCACATCACGGTTGCTGATTTCTGCTGTGGAAAAAAAAAACCGCAGGAATAACCTTGAACAAGTCGATGGGGACCTTAACAAAAGTGTTTGAGCTCCTGAGAATATTTTGTCAATTTCAGTGGCAACCTCTGTTGCTTTGTGCGCATACGATGAATGGGTTATCCTAAAGTTGAAATAGTCCTGTGTGCTGATGAAGTATGATTGTATTTACTGCAGTGCATGGTGGGATAGAATAGGGGTTGTCCTATGTCATAGCAGGAGAAAAACCACCTGTAAGAGTTAATTTGATCAGAAGGCAGTGAAGGTGCAAACTTGCAGTTTCCAGTTGTTCAAGATAACTCTGGGAAATTTATAACAGTGATTGTTTACACACAGCACCTGCCCTTTTGAAACAGAAATAATCGTTTCATATGCTTGGGACAGCAGAGTATACACTGGTGACCCCGCATTCTATCCCACCAATGTAATATGGAAAACACAGTGATACGTCATCAGTACCTAGAGCTGTCGGCAAACTGTTGATGTGTGCATGCGCATCGGGGAAAGTGACCAACCGTCTTCTGACAGTAGTCTGCGGAGTTGATTACAAGTGACCGTTGGGCACCTTTGTTCTTGTATCTAGCAAAAGGAACAGCAAGGCAAGGACAGAAAAGGACAACAGTGGATATTTTCACCATTGTGTTGTTACTTCAGTGGTTCATTCTGTTTGTTTCTTTTTTTTTTGGTGGGAGGGAGGCATGGGAATCTGAAACCGAACTTGTGCTTTTACTGCGAATCAGCAGACGCGATTGAATCAGCACTAATTCAGCACTGTCAACCTGATCTATCCGGAGCTGTGTTCTCTGCAGGATTGCGGACGAATCTATCACCCTGTGGATTGTCACAGAGAAATTTTTAATTAACACCAAGTGTAACCCCTTGGCATTTTTTGTGAGGAATCCTGCAAAATTCAACCTCTTTCTGTAAGCTGTACTGCAGTTTGCATTGTCCTTCAAAAGAACCTGTTAAGTCCCATGTGAACTAACGGCATCTTGCATCACAGAATCTTAAATATGTATTACATATGAGGATGAGGTTGAACATTGGAGGATGGGGTTGGTTAGGGCTGCTAAATGCGGGAAGATCACACAATACAACAGAAAGTGTTGAAGAGGAATCTCGCCAAGTTTGGCGTGAATCTCTGAAACTCGTGTCAATCCCATTTAGAGATCATTACTTAGAATTATAATTCCCCCTAGAGAAAAAAAAACTATGTTGGTCATCAGCTGGGTTTTCTCCCCCCCTACATTTTTTTCTGGTGTGTTTTATTTGTAATATACCTCATCATTGTTAATATTTCTGTTTTCTGCATTTCCTAATTGTTATGAGTTCAGATTCCAGTCAGTATGATTAAAAGAAACACAATAAAAGGAATGGAAGTCATCTTCGACTTTTATCACTGATAGCATCGTTGTGGATACATTTTTGTACTAAACCTTTAAAGATACGGAAAAAAAGTTACTGCTCTAATTATGCAAGCTGAAGCTAATTTCTTCATGCATTATCCTGCATTATGAGAACTGCAAATGAGAATTTTGTTTGAATTTCTTTTTGTGCTTCGTCAAGACAATTTTCAAGAGAGAGATGATTCCCATGCAGGATGATGTGTTCATTGACGTACAGATGTATTCAAATCTCTGTCTTGAATGGACATGTGTTGCCTTTGACATCGTGTACCCATGATGCATTGCATTATTCTGCACCTTTCAGTGGGAAAAGGACCGTTGATTTGTTGCAAGGAGGAGTAAGTTGATTATTTGTGTACAAAATGAAAAAAGGAGTATGGGGTTGTTGGCAGATGTTGGTATGTTGTCAAGTGAACATGGAAACTTAACTTAAAGAACAGGGAGGGGGGTGATAGCTGATGTTCATGTTTTTTGAAGTTTTTATCGTGCAGTTGGTCAGTTTTTATACTGTAGAACATTTGAGTGTTTATGTACTGTTAATGGTGGATGAGAGTGTTGGCAAAACACATTTGGAGCCTGTTTCATCGTCAGAACCGAAATTAATTTTTTCCCCTGAAAGAACATAGAGCAACAAGCTAGGAATGATATTTTTTTGGGTATTTGGGAGTAACATTTGTGACTTTGTTCTGTGCTGTTCTGTAAGTAGGTCCTATCCTGCAAAAAATTGAATAAAAAGTGGATAAATCTCTTATTTCCATCATTTTCATTTTATTAATGTCAAATTGAGCAAGCAAATATTGCACATCCAATACCAATCAGCTCGAAGGCACTAATCTACCAATTGACAGCTCTGAATTATTCATTTAATGTGTAAAACCCTGAAATGTGTGACTACTCACTTAATTTACAATTTTCCCAGCTCTTCAAATTGGCAATGAGTGTCAGCTTGCGATTTTAATGTATGCTTGTAGCTTAACATGTTTCGCTGTCCCAACTGTTTTTGAAACTTTTGGGCATATTTTTCTCGGCAACTTTTTTAACTACAACCAAATGTTTAAAATTCTTTTGGAAAACACACATTCTAGGTTGACATTTTAGTACAAAGCTCTTTGTAACCTTTCCTACTTTTTTGTCTCTGTTGTTACCTAAATTATTTAGCTTTCTACATACATGTACACTACACTGTACAAGTAGTCAGATAGGTACGTGGGACTAGTGATAGAGTCAATAAATGTAAAGCCAAACCAAGTTTTTTGTAAACTGGGTTATTTTGCGTCAAGTTTCCAACTTGTCCGTGATGATTTCTGTTTGTGTTTAAGTTCAAACATAAGCCCATCACTGGAGATTTTGGAGCCAGCCGTCTCTTTGAAATTTATGAGAATGCTGGCTGGGTATGTTAGGTCTGGGGTAGGGGCGTAGCCACGTGGGACTGGCATGTGCCCCCCCCACTAAAAATATGGATGAATGGATATTGAATAAGGCTAACAAAGGGTACAAAACCACACCACTGAAAGCTGGTACCCCCTTTTGCCCCCTCCCCTTATTAAAATCCTTGCTACGCCTCTGGTCTAGGAGAGGTTTTGAGTCATGTTGGCCTGGAAATGGTTATTTTTAAGGAGGCACTCTTATATGGTGGTCGGTCATGTTAGATATTGATCAGGTTCATCAGCTCAATTTCCGGATTCTTGAACTGGAGTCTCCTCCACCTGCCAGTCTCCACTTCAAGAACGTGCAACCACGTGAGACTAGTTGCTGGCACCAAAAAGTGACCACTGGAATGCACATGGTGAGTGAGTAATGGGGTTTCATTATTTGCACTCAATCAGTAATTTTCGAGGACAGGAAGGGACACAAACTCTGCAAAAAGCCAAGTCTGAGATCACTCTCTTTGGGTGGGGGGTTGGCAGTACAAGACAACCTTACACAATATTCTGGCATTGTAAGGCATGGGCATGGTTTCAAAGCTGTGTGTTGGAAGGGAAATTAAACATGACAGAAATTTCTTCTTGATTTTGTGTGAGAACTTTGCCCTGATGTGATTTCAAGCTATTCATGGTGACAGACAACTAAGGTAGAAAGCTTGCAGTAGCACCATGCAAGGATACGATCTCTTTGTGAGTCTGTATGGTTCCCCTGATGACGGACAGAGCATACTGTCCGAAACGTTGAGTTCCTCACAGTTCTTTTCAGAACCATACAGACTCACAAAGAGATCGTATCCTTGCATGGTGCTACCGCAAGCTTTCCACCTTAACTTTGCCCTGCTTCTACAGTTGTTCATTTGTGAACCAGTTGCAGCAGCCATGCCATCAAGTGATCTTCAAGAACAGCTGACTAGATATAGCTTTGACAACTGCCACATACATGTACATGCAAGAGTTACGCTGCTGAGAGTTTTTCCAAAAATTTGGAAGCAAAGAAGAAATTCAGGTCAACAGCCAAACTCCCGAGTGAAGTCTGTTTGTGTGACTGGTACTAAGCTGACTTTTGCACAGTAGACAAATGTACTCAACAGTATTGTCTTCTTGTATCAAGATCTCCAGGAAATTGGATTCAATTTAATCCCCATTCTTGGGCAGCTGCATGTAGGTACATGTACCTGTATCTCTGTGTTGGGGCTTTTGTTTTGATGCAGCTTGACCATATGGTCACCGAGTTGTCCACAGGATAATTTGGTAATTGTGCTGGTATGTGTATCACACATTGAGGGAATAATTTGCAGGGGTTGGTCACGGCAGTAATGCATTGTGTTGCTCACCCCTTCGTTGTGCTGTCTTGGTCCAAGTGTGGGGTCAGTCTCTCTGATTGGTCAGTGGTAACCATAAGGGACAGCTAACCAATTGGAGGTCATATTTCTAAATGATATTGCTCAAGTTCGACCACTGGGGCAGATGTTGGCTGACTTGCTGTCAATTTTCCTAAGTTCATTTTGATCTTCCTTTACAGTCATGGCACCAGGCAAAATAACATTAATCTTTGGACTGATTTGATTACCATGAACATCAGCTCTGACAAAGGTTTGGGCATGGTGAAGCCAATTTTCCAAGGGAACTTGGTTGCACACACTCCCCCATAAACGGCAAATGTGTTGTGTTGGTATGAAGTGACCACAACAACCTACCCATCACTATGCCTCTTTAAAATGCTGATTTTGTTAAACTTAATGGAGGGCATATTAAGTGAATGTTAATTCAACCTGGGCACAGATTTGTGTATGGATCTATTTTTGATTATGTCACATTGGACTGCCTTTTGGAGGGTGTTTCGGGCCACAGTGGGGGATTCTGCTTAGATTCTGCAGTCTAGGCCGAGCAGAATTTGATGACAAAGGCTCGAAATTAATTGGAATTAAATACTATTTAATTAGGTTCCAAGATGGACTATTTTCGGCTGTGGGTGAAACGGGTTGGCTGACATAAATACTAATGCAGATAATCTGAATATACATCAGGCTGGATTCAGGAAAGCAGGGTGCCCTCAAAATTTGCCCAAAACTGTGGCAGTCAAAAGGACAAATAGCCATCACAGTTACTGCTGATCAGACTTAAATATCTTTTCAAAGGAATGAATTTTAAACTTTGGTGGTGATCAGTTTGAAGTGGGTGGAATTATAAGAAAGCTGTGCAAAGATAAACTTCAAATACATTTCAGAATTTTTGGCATGGACAAATAGCCATTGCAGTTACTACTGATCAGACTTAAATATCTTTTTCAAAGTAATACATTTTTAAATTTTGGTGGTGATTAGCTCAAAGTGGGTGGAATTATAAGGAAGCTGTGCAATGATAAAATTCAAATACAAGAAGTTTTGGCAGGGAATATCATGGATTTCTAAACTCGCATGTCGAGTTTAGAAATCGAGTTTAGAAAACCGAGTGGCAACCATGTTGCCACTCAGTTTTCAAAATCTTTAGATCAGGCAGCCACTCTCATTGACCACATTTTGCGGTAGCACCTGTTGTCACCCACACGCACAAAATTAAAGTCCCTAAAGCAAAACTTCCACAGACTTTGTGCTAAGTCATTAACTGCCAAATCATTAATAAGTTGATTGCTGTGATCTACATGTGCATTGCTCACTGTGATCTACAGATAACAAATACATTGACCTTTGCCCCATCCCCAACTTGCAGGTGACTGACAAACTTGGCAAACTGTGTTACTGATCTAATGTACAAACGAGTTTGACACAAGTCCACAGGCAAAACAAAAACCACCTGGCAACTTGTCATCAAGTCTAAACGTCTTGTAAATAATTTCTTTAATCTCTTTAAAGGCTAAAACTAGCACATTCTCTTGGACAGGTTCAAATGAATGGTCTACAATATTACCAGGAATTTGTTTAGAATTTGAAAAAAAAGAAATCTATGTCATGTATTTTCTTTCAAAATTAAAATAACAGTTCTAAAAATGGTGGGACTTGGGGATCAGATGCATTGGTTTTTGTCTTCCTTTAAATTTCATATAAAATGAACATCAAGAATAGGAATCTAATAGGAAAATGAAAACCTCTGTTAACAAATACCTGCAAAACTGTGTGGCTGTTGAGAAGATATACAACCTTTAACTCTTTCAGTAAAACATAAATACTGGCACCAAGTTTTGCCCCAAATTGCACGTTCGCAATACAAATCTATGCAGACCAGATTATCCCGGGTTTGCACAAGTGTCGTTTACCAAAATAAACCTGACGGTCGGTACAGTACTCAAACTACGATGTGCCGAGTACTATACCAAAATTGGCTCTATTTTCAGTGAACACTTATGACAAACTTTGCTTCGGGAGGACGCCATGTTTGTTGATGTTGATACCCACTATAGGTCATGTGACTTAGCAGGCACAATCGGTTCTAGTGGAAAATTTGGAAACAGTATCCTGCAAACGGGACTGAAAATATTCAACAGTTATAAATGATTTTTGATGGGTGGTTTGCTGCTGTGCTTCCACTTATTTGACTTACACGTAACTGGTGAGCTGACCCTGTTAGCTCAGTGGTCAGGTGGTTAAAATGTCTGCACTATGTCATGGGTTTGAGACCCACCTGAGAAATCTTGTGGAATTTTATAAAAAGCCCTTCCTTGGACGGTACTGAGTATACTGACTTTAAATACACAATGGTGAAGGGCAAAATACCCAAAATTCAAAAGGTTATTAATGACACCTCACTTACGAGGAGAACTTTGCGTTTCAAGGAAAACAGTCAACCCTTGGGTGTGCACTCAAGCAAACACTGCCAACATTCACCAAACGTTTTCCAATGAATTTGCAAGAAAAAGATTGCAAGTGCTGGCATCTTGTAACTTAGCCCTCATTCTAGGAAGATGGGTTATATAATGTTAATGTTTGCGATCATTTTCTTCAAATCTAATGGAACATTCTTCCTGAATGAGGGCTCGGTTACGTGGTAATGGGATATACAGGTTTCAGAAAAGTTCCCAGCTAAAAGGAATCGAGCTGCGATTTGTATTACACTTGACCGATGCAGTAGATCACTAAAATGTAATATCCAGAAATGTGCAATGGATCATTAAAAACAAAGGCAACTTGACGGAAATCTTCAGACACCTTATGTAGATTGAAATTGTAACTCATCAATTTTGGGCACNCTGTGTGGTGGTGTACTAGCTAATAAATGCCTTTTCCACTAATCCAAAATAAATTACATAACTTCTATATAGACTTTACTTATCACCACCGTGCATTTATACTCATCTAGATTCTTAAGTTCTTGTTTTAGAAAAAAATTGCTAGGATAAGATCAAGGTATACTTGGATCAAGTAAATTTTTCATGCAATCGATTTGTTTCGGAATGTATGTGGCCTGCAGTGTTAGAAATTCTTTTTAAGAGATTCATATCATTGACAGAATGTAGGTGGCCCAAAGGAGGTCTTGATTTTTTTCCTTTTCTTTCCCAAGGGGACACAAATGAGCAAACATTCTACTGGGCACACACATATACAAAATGCCCCCAAGATGGCCACTGCATGTAAGAATTCCATAGAGGATATGTTGTCATGTGACTGTCAATAGAGTTTGGATGGTAAGCCTGTGTGGGTAGGCTTCCACGGCATTAAGGGGAGGAATTTCTCTTGTAAGGAAGTAAGAACTGATTTGTGGGGACAACAAAATCTGTCCATGTAATGTTTTCGGTCTCCACAATGTCTCCATTGCAACACATGTGCTGTCCCCATAACTGCTGTCCCCACAACCTGGTAATGGGTACATGTATGTGTTTGCATGTATATGCAAGCATGTGCATGTCTAGGATAGTAACACTGCTATCAAGCTTAACGCACACATTGTACAAGTGTGCTATAATGGTAATATCGTAAAACACTGCTCACATGGGCCAGTGACATCATCTACACACCTCCTACACCCTTTTCTTTGCTCCCAGAAGCTTGACTTTTTGGTGGATGGTTGGGCACAGAAAGTTGGGCCACATTTGAAATTTTGTGCTTCCTGTAAAAGCTGTTTGAGTTGCGTAAGCTCATGCACAGATCCATTCAAAATATTGTCTGTACGTTATTGAAGTTAGATTCAGAATTACATGTAGTTCAAACAAGTGTTTGAAGTTTGGCTTAATAGGGGAGTATCTTTTAAACTAGTCCTCTTTTTCCTGCCTTCCCCTTATAGTGGATGTCTGGTAGGTTGCGTAACCTCTCAGCAGCCTGTTGAGTCATGAGAAACGAAAGAAATTTATGACAAAATATCAAAAAGCCTTCCATCAATAGCCAAAATAATTACTGTGTTTCACTGTAGTCAGGAAAGTATTATAAGAACACGGGAGGAAGAAAATGTTGGGGTTAGAGGGAGTTTATTAAAGGAATGCAACTGCAGGAAATATACAGGGTACTTGCAAATTA
>NW_019091359.1:4347-19281 GCF_001949145.1 Acanthaster planci
ATTTGTGTGAACCAATCACATTGAGGGCAGAAGATGCAGCATGATCTTCTTGTTGGCAAAACAACTTGCCCACACTTCAAATGACGCAACAATGGGGTAGAACTCTTTTATTGTCATATTTTTCAATAACCAGGTTTTAGGCCACCGTCCACTGAACCACTGTCTTCCTAAAAGGGCCCCATAGCCAAGTGCCCCTGATGCTTCAGTGTATAGGTGCAAGGCTTTGTTGCTGAGCCAGGTGTCAGACAGGAAAAAGGCTTTACAGTTGTGAGTTTCCAAGAAAACCTGCCATGCAGCCAAGTCAGCCTTTGCATCTTGTGTGAGTCTAATATGGTGCCTGGGATTACTAACCCCCAGTGTTACATTTATGAGCCTACATGTACGCAGAAAAGCCCTACCAGGAACTACAACCTTACATGCAAAGTTCAGTAGACTGAGCAGAGACTGCAAGTCACGTGACGTGACTTTTTTTTGCATTGACATTGAGGTTATCTTTTCAATGGCCTTGAGTTTCTTTTCGAGTGGAAGGCGGGCTTCCATACGAACAGTGTCTAGTTCTATTCCTGCAAAAATGAGACATATCATAGGCCCCTTGGTTTTATCTTTCTAGTGGTACCCCCAGTTGTTTGCACAAAGATATGAAGGCAATTTTATCTTGATAACTTCTTTCTCATTGTGTGCCAGCAGGAAGTCATCCAACCGATGGATCATATGTTGGGCCCCTAATTTATTAAGCGCTATCCACTGGAGTGCTGTACTAAATCTTTCAAAAATCGTACAGCTGGACCTACAACCCATCGGGCGAGTTTTATCGTAATAAAATTTCTGGACCCACTGAATGATAATCCTCGGGGTGCACTGGAATAATTTCTAATGCAGACTCGACATCAAGCTTCACTATTAAATAATGCCGGCCTAGCTGTTTGATAATGGAAACTGCATCATCTATTGATGCGTAGTGAACCACTGCATGCTCATCTGGGATGCTCTATTTACCGAATCACCATCAGGATAAGATAGGTGGTGTGTAATACGGAATTTCCGTGGCTGCTTCTTACATGTAGGTGCCAGTCCTACGGGACTCACAACAAAAATTGGGCAGTGGGGGATCATTGCAAGAGGCCAACCAACCTGCCGGCAGAAACCTCACTTTGTAGTTTCTCGGTAACGACGTCAGGCATATCCAAAGCCGACACCAAATTTCTGCATATTTTGTCCCTGCGCAAACCCTCATGCCCAAGCTTAAAAATCACATTCAAATCCATTGACTAAAACTTTAGTCTTGTTCAGGTTATAACCTAACAAAAACTGCCTTAATGCATGTACATTGACAGGCGTGATAATCATGTTAGTTAACAGGCCGTTGATGGCCTTATCCTGTCCCTTAACCCCCACTGAATGATCGATTAGTCCCTGTACCATTCCTGAAAGGGTCGATCATGCCTGGTGGATGGTTGTGCCAGATATTCCCCGCACTAAATCTGTACTGGCATTTAGAAATGGAGTGGTTACAGAAACATTTGAAGCACTGGTGGCGGTATGTGCAACTGGAGGAGCACAGTTGGGCACAGTGGAAGTGAAAACAATAGCCATTAGGGACAAACCCTTGGTTTGCTTGACTGCCAGGGCCGAGGTTACCTACCCCTTGCTTAGGAGGATACAACAAAGCATCAGTGACATTGTGCATGGCCAGGTGCAGAGACTTAAGGTATAGTTCAGGGTGCAGCATGTACCATGACATCTGGCACTTTTGTCTAGCCTTCCTAAAACTGGAATCATAGAAATTGAAATCACCACCCTCCTCTACAACCATGTGAACAATCACTCCATATTTCAAGGGTTTCCCAACTACTGAGGGATATTTCTGAGTAAAAACAGTGTAGAAGATAGAAAAGGCAGAAACCCATTGCCCAAATGTTCTCAGCTCCTTCTTTCCACCCTTGAGAAAACATTACGTTGTTACGTTGGGAGCCGCATGGGTTTCTCATGCCTTCAATTGGCTTCCTGACGAAGGATCAGACTCCCTCACCCGATCCTCCCAACATCTTTGCACTATCCACCTCCTTACATCCTGAAGATGGATAAACGTTGATGCCCTGTTAGTGTCCTGAAGTGGTACCTGACTAAAACAATAGCATGAGAGGGACAATAAGCCTGTCGCTCA
Organism: Acanthaster planci; assembly: GCF_001949145.1. The sequence goes on from NW_019091359.1 coordinate 6,512, forward strand.
TGAAACCATACCGTCCAGCAGCTTCAGTGACTCTTGCCCACTAGATGACCTCGGCCATTAGATTAGCTAATCCAGTCTAGCCATCAAGCTCTGATGAACATAGTCAACGCTATATCAGGGTTCATGATGTAAGAGCAGTATCTGCATCTTGGTTTTACTCTTTATTTTTTTTTCCGAGTAACTCAGTTATTTCTCTTTCTTCAGTTCACATTCACATAACACAAGATACACTAGATTATTGTGAACGTTATTAAAATTAGATATGGAAAAGTAATCACCAAATTTAGTGACATTCGAAAGTAAGATTAATATTACCAAATAACATAGTCTGATTGTCCAAGTACAAACTTATGCAAGTTTTCTCTTTAATCCACAAAACTAGAGAGGACCAGAAGTTTCCTGAATAAGTACAGCTACAGAAAAGATGAATTAGGCATTCTTCCTCAGTTTTACAAAAAGTAAAAGTGTTGGAATCAGCCTTGTTGAGTTTGAAAAGAAATGAATTTGTACCCAGTATTCTATGAATTAGACGAAATTGAAGCCATCTTAATTTTGTGTCAGTTGTGCATGAGAAAGGAACCTTGAAAATTAAGGACATTGACTTAAATCGTAGTCAATATGTAACCTGTTATTCCACTTTTCTACCTATTTTCTTACTACTTTCTTTGAAGAAATAAAAGTCTGGGAAAATCTCTTAGAACCTCTCTTCTCCCGTAAAAGAACTTCCAAATTAAAAGGAATGAAGGGACGGTTCACATTCCTGTTCTCCGTTTCAAGTACATCTTGGAAGGTACACTTAACGGCTTTAACTACAGCACCGTATTCAATAAAGTTTGTACGCATGTTAAATTTGTTTTTGAAAGAATTAAGTGGTAGAAACTTTCCATTGTCATCTAGAAGATCACTAATATAAAGAATACTGGCCGACGCCCAGTGTCTATAATAAATACATTTGCTACCAACTTCAACAAGATCGTTGAACCAAAGACTTCTTTTTTAGATGTCTTTGTGGGACATAGGTTTATGGCAAATTTATACCAGCAGTTTAATACATCGGCCCAAAATTGATTTTGTTCATAGAAATGGTTATTAGCAGTAAACCAATGAAAAGAACCCCCTTTGAGAACCGTCAAACTATAGGTACTAAGTATAACATGGGCCAAAAGTGACCAGGCAAAGCCTTCTGAAACTAAAAGCCTACGGAGCCAAGTAATTTTTAGAGCATCGATGTACCGGGATAAGCTCTGGTATCTTCAAGCCACCCACACTGTAGTCTTGAACCATCTGGTTTCTAGTAACACAATCTTTTCCCTTTCATATGAATTGAAAAACATGTTGTTCAGATCATCCACAATATACTTCGGAGGGTCAGGAATGGTCAATACACATTACGTAAGTTTCGACATAAGAAGAGATTTAACTACAGTCACTCGGCCAAGAACCATCAAATTCCATTTTGACCACTGAACAATGTCTTTCCTCAATGATAACAACACTCTATTATAATTAAGCGAGGCTATTGAACACAGATCTGTTGAAAAACAAATGCCAAGCACTCAAAAGTAATATTTGCAAAATGGTCAAGAACATTGAAAGCACCGTACATAGATCTTTCAGTTCCATCGAAAGGCAATACTCTATCATCAGCAAAATATGGAAGGGCTGCGGAGCACAGTGATCAGAATATCAACAAGAATATAAGATTAATCAGTGCGCTGAAATATAGCTTTTGGTAACTGAGTACCTTCTTCAGGGCAAGCAGATTCAGTTCTGAATGAATGCAGAAAAATCCACGGTCATTCCCCCCGGATGCAGCGTTCCAAGTTCGAAAATGACAGGCTGCTCCAAACTGGTCGTTCCCAACCCACGCAAGGCAGTCTTCCACTTGCTGCCCAAAATTCACAAATCCAGAAATCCAGGCCGCCCCATCATGTCTGCGTGTAGTTGTCCCACTGAATTGATATACACATCCATTCCCCACGCGGGTGGTTGGGTTGCACTCAAACACTATCTAGATCTCCACCAGACTCAGGATCCTCCTAACAACACTCTGCTCCATCTGGCTGAGTTGGTGATCAGGTTGAACAACTTCACGTTCAACGGTGAGCACTACATTCAGACCAGTGGTGTGGCTATGGGCACACGGATGGGACAAAGTTATGCCTGTCTGTTTGTTGACCACAACGATGAACAGATGCTGACTCAATGTCAGGGCGTGCAGCCGTTAATGCACCGGTGCGTCCAGATCTGTGCGCGGAAACTTGGCACAACCATGCATTACAAACCCACATATTCCCACAGCTACCTGCAATACCAATTGTCTCACCCCCTCAAGTGTAAGAACTCCATCCCCTACTCTCAGTTTCTTTGACTGCGTAGGATTTGTAGTAGTGATACTGAATTCTCTGAGCGTAATAGGGCGCTAGTTCTTAAGAAATTGACAAGGTTTATCTCCCTTTGGCAAAAGAATAATAATACCATTCTTTCGAGTGACTGACAATTCACCTACAGTGTAGGCTAAATTCAGTGATCGAAGGAGCAACCATGACAGATCATTAACAAAAACTTGTAAAATTCTAAACTAAAACCGTCTGAGCCCGGAGATTTTTGTTTTTACTGCTCTTAAGGGCTCGTATGAGCTCTTCATGGGTCAACGGACCTTCCGTTTGGTCATGCACAGTATTGGAGAGAACAGGAGTGCTGCCTTGCTCAAAGATGGAGTGTGAAAATTAACTCTGTCTTCTTTCCTGTAAGAATACAATGCTTTATAAAACTCACGAGTTACTAAAAGAATGTCCTCACTCTGTGTTAGTCTAGAATTAGCATTAACATTAAAGGTAATTGATTTGATTGATTGCCACATTAAGGTTTCTCCCCTCTCTCCATCCAACGAGTCTTCGACCTAATAAGCACACCCTCCATTTTAGATTTGCGGAGCTCAACAAGCTGCATTTACTTGTTGAAGAGAGCCTCCGTTGCACCCAGATCACCCTCTGCAACTGTGACAGAAAGACCAGAAATTTCCTTCTTTAAGCTTTTTCTTCCATGCCTAAGAGGAGATTGTCTTAGCTCTGATTTTCATTAATAGGACCTAAAAAAAAAGCTGGTCATTAATTGTGAAATGAATGGTGAATCTGGTGAATATTTTTTAGACCATTAATTGAATATGGAGATGCGGCATATTCTTGTACAACTTCCCAAATGGTTTCCTTAACCAAATGTGCATAATTAACATCTGTAAGTAGGGCATTATTCCAATAACTTCCAATAACCATTACCATGATCTATTTGGTTCAAGTCTAACTGCAAATCAATTAACGAATGGTCACTTCTGTATTCTGACTTGATATCACCACTAACCAACTTTTAATTAAGTTCAGCAGAGATCAGAAGTCCAATATGAACTGTTTAAATGTATCATACTGTCTCCAGGTAAACTTCTTTAAATCTGGGTTATGAACTCTCCAAACATCAACTAAATCCCAATCGCCGCACTACTGCATCACTCTCTGTCTCGACAGAGTGTTATTAACCCTTCGGTAATTAACACAATCTCTGGACACATCTAATATCAAGTTCCAATCCCCACAAATAATCACATGTGTAGCATCAAAATCACACAGAATGTTAGAAATACCCTCATAGAAGTTAGACATATCTGTATTGTAATTTCATAATCAAAATTATTATTAAACAAAATGCCGACACCTCTTGCGTTACTTCTAAAGGAGCTAAATAACACTGTAATCCCCTTTCACTTCTCATTATGCTCTCCATATCTGTGTCAAAATGTAAATCCTGCAAAAAACATATGGAGTACTTCTTATTTCTTAAAAAATGCAAAACATCTCCTTTTAACAAAGTTCCCCAAGCCCTGACAATTCATCGAGGCAATCGACAAATTGTTATGACCAGGCTTTACTCCCGGTTACCCCAAACAGAAGTTATTTTGTACCCGCTTTGCATATCAAATGCAAAGCATTTCAGCAATGTAGGCTTAATTTGCATAACACCTACATGGGAACACATAATTTGAGGAACTATGTTGCATACAAAGCGAACTGCATGTTTTCATCTGAATAATACCAAAGTGGGAGCCTGGGAATTTTACATATGCCACACCCCACCCAAACAGAAGCAAAAATACATATCCTCCCACTACCCCAGAACACGTCCCCGAGAAAAAAAAAAACAGACCCATTGAGCATTAACCCACACCAAAGAAAAAACAGAAGAAAAAGGCAGTGAGTCAGAAAATATGGAAACTCCTACTAGATGCAGCAACCAATGACACAGTGTTTTTACCCCTGATAGCGAGTGATGCACAAATGATTCCATCGGGGCTCACGTAACTAAAACATTACTAAATGATCCGACTAATCTGCAAGTCAACAAAAAGTAAAACTCTTTTGTCTGGAATACCTTCAAGTTATGGCCGAAAAGAACAACCCACACAGAGTACAAATTATGGAAAAAACTGTTGGTGATTATACCACTTACCCGGGAGTGTAAAGGTACCCAAAATCGTGATTATTGAGACCTAAATTGTCTGATTAAAATCAAAGGGGATGCCGTTGTTGCTCCTCCAACGACCCACGGAAAATCTCAGTTTTCTATCCTTTTCATACAAGGCCCTTACCTCCGTCTTCCAGCGCAGTTTTTCCCTCCTGTCCGTTGCCGTCAGGTTGTCTAGGATGAATACGGACGTTCCCTCCAGAGCTTTACGATGTTCTTTTATCACCTTCAGCTTGTCCTGATAGCTCAACAATTTTACCAGAATGTGAGCTGGCCTCCCCTGTTTGTCAGGACCGTCACGGTGGGCACGTTCAATCTCCAGAAAATCACACCAACCAAAGTTTGTACCGAGAATATCCACGATTTTATTGCATGCAATTTTCTCCCTGGGTTCTAGGTACAGCCACCACTCTGAAGTTGTTCCAGCGGAAAACCTCTCTTGTTTATTAATTTCTATGGACTGTTTTTCTAGCATGATCTTCATCGATAAGAGCTTTGCTTTCAGATAGCTGACTTCTTTCTCCAACACCAATGTTGCTTTCTCGAGGTCTGAGATATGTTCACTGTTGAACTCAATGGATGCGGCTAACCTGGCCTCTCGCTGTTTCTGACCTTCCACAAGTTTTGCCAGCATAGACCTGACGAACACCTCAAACTACTGGGAGCTGGGGTCACCATCTTTTTCACTGGAGTCATCAGAATCATCTCCTCGGGAGGCCATGGGCATCTGTCTGGCAGGAGATGCACTTGCGCCAGTCCTTTTTCCACCATGTTGTTCAGACGGCAATGCAGGTTCTCGGTCGAGTGAGCTTGAATGTATGGGAGCCCCATGAGCGTACGTCTTACTCCAACGGCATCATCAGTTGCAATGGGAGACATTCTGTTGAAGACGTTTGCAAAGCTGCATGATGGAAGTCTCCCTCTACCTCCTGCTACTTGAGAGATGTCCTGCAGACCAACATCACAAATGGCAAAGGCACCTCCTGTAGGTCGAACGACAGGTCATAATGAAGTTCCTTTACTATTTCTTAAATTTATACATGCTTGTTTATATGTGAAAGTGTATTCTTGGCATTACATGTGTTGTTGCCAACCCCCACCTAGATCGGTGCTACTCTGCATATGTGGTGACTGTTTGGGTAGGTAGAGCGCCGTAGACTCCTCCCCCTTTAAGTGTGGGCCAGGTCTATGATCATGGCAGTGAGGCTGAACTGCAGTGTGGGAGATCAGGGTGCACCACGGTTGATCAAATCTTTTCAGCAAATAAATAATAGGCTCGTGGGAAATTTGCATATGTAGTGACTGTTTGGGTAGGTTTTCTGTAGTAGACCACACTTCATGTTTTAGGAATATTTACTATCAGTTCTATTCCTTTGGCATGTTTTCCAGATCTCACGATAATGCTGGAATTCTACATCATCGTAAAAACGTCATATACTGTGGAGGCATTCATTGCAGTATTGAAGCTTTCAATTCTTTGGCTAATCTCCCTGTGCATTAGTCACATATTATACCAGAAACACATGCAGTAATTTCATATTAAATGGGTGATAGTCTTTAAGTTTGAAATAAGAAGTCTGCTATATTTCAAGGTAAAAAAATTGTGCCACACATTTGCCAAAATTTGAACTCAAGCATATCACACTTTATTCTGGTTTTCTTTATTCCTTAGCTGCACACAAAGGAAACATGGTTGAAAAAAGGTTTAGCAATTAAACCTGATGAAAAGCCTTACAAAATGGTCAGAGCCAGACTGAGAAAGGTAAGATGATTTATTTTACATCTTTACTTTATGAAATGGTGCTTTCAAATACCTGAAGATGTATTCATCTGGTGTTACTAATCATCACAGAAAATGTATGCTGTTGAATGAAAGGTATTTCGTATACTTAAATCACACTGTTTGGGTTTTGTTTTTTGATATACAGTAAAATTTGATAACTCAAAGTCGGCTAACTCGAAACTCCGCTTAACTCGAAGAATAATTAATTCCTGCCGAAAGAATTGGCTTTTATGTACAAAAACATATCCATAACTCGAACTGCTCACTTTGCCAGATTCGTTCACCTCAAAGTTTTTGTTTCGCAGCTCCAAAAGAAACCGCCACCGAAATACTTCCAGAAAGTGTAAACAGAACACGGGTCTAGTTATGAATCATTTCTTACACACACACTTCGTCTTTTCACACCGGAACACTTGCAAGTGCGCTACAATGATGATCAATCTACACGCGTAAACCACACCGTGACCGCAAAATCCAACTTGCAGGAATTGGCCCAATTGTTACTGTAGGCCCATTGTAGCCAGTGTGTCGGCAGGCCAACTGATGGCTCTTTGTGTGTGGCTGCGGCAATGCATTGGAGATCTTTGTGTATGCTGCACGTGCCACACGTATGGAAGCTAAGTCTGGCCTTATGATCTGGCCCAGCTGCTTGCGCTCGCCCGTGCGATGGCTGCCCAATTAGAGCCACAAACCACAGCATGCTCACGTGCAGTGGACCAACCATGTGACTGCAACACACAGCTTTTGCGCAGCCAAATCTCACTCAAAAGTTTGAAAATAACGGACGAAGAAAAAAAAAATAAAAACAGACACCAATAGCATTTTTGTTTTTAAGAAATTTTATTGAAGCGCAAAAAGATGCACCCCCTTGTGATGAAAAAAGGCGTCAGACTCATCGAGTACGCATGTGCAAGGCACTGCGTTGTGGTGCGGTATCAGAAATGGGACCACCGCAATGCGTCACACATGCACAACGCAAAACAAAAATTTGCCACACAAAGGTACACAGTTTAAATGATTTACAGTACGTGTAATGTGTTATTTATCAGCCGATTGACAACAAAAACCCTCTGCAAAAATGTCTTTCTATGAACAAAAACTTGTGACACCAACGTATAAAATAACCACAATGTCATTTCAAAAGTCATCATAGGGAGATTTACAGTAACTGTGCATCATTGTACAGGTACATGTTATGACACACATCGTAATAATGACTGAATTTCAAAAGAAATCGGGACCTTCTTTTAATTTGAATTTCGGATAACTCAAATTTTTTGTCCATGCCCCAGAGATTCGAGGTATCGAGATTTGTGATAAATTTGTAATATCCTTTGGGGCCCAGACATTACCCACTTCTAAATGCCTTGATTTAAAACTGCTGTCATACTTCATTTCACCAATAAAAAGTTGTTCTTGATAGAGAACAAGAAATGTGGATCACTATAGACATGACCATACAAGTCATTTCTCTACTTTTGAAGGGTTTTAATGTGAGAGAATACTTCAAATTCATAAGTAGTTTATTCCATTTGCAAATTGTGAATTTATTTTCACCTTCGTGGTAGGTTTTAGGAAATCAGACTTATCCCCAACCGCCACACATTTCTGTGTAATTATGAGGATATTGAGCTGATTCCCAATCACCTATGACTTCTGTTGGAGTTCCTTTTTTCTTTAACCAATAACAGTCCTCAAATCTCCAAATCACCCTACATGTAGGGGTTAGAGTTAACGATAAGGACAAATATATAAACTTGAAACAAGGTTCATTAGGCAAGCAGTTTTTTAAGTTGGTGCTTGGATTTTTTTAGACAAATCTTTGAGGACAGGGAAAAAAGTATTTTCTATGTTCTCAAGAAAAGCAAATAAGGGTCTTCAAGTCGGAGGAAAGAATGCCAAAAATTGTTTTTAAAAAGAAAAAGGAGGTATCCCTTACCATTGGTGCTGGCCTCACAGGACCAAAGCTCACAAAATTGAAATCAGAGACTCAGTTGGACAGGGGAGCAAAAAAATTTTCTTTTTTTTTACATATATATCAGTAAATTGTTGGTCGGCAGATCGAAGACTTCTCAAAATGAAGAATTAATTTTTTTTAACAGTTCTGAATTTGCAAGGTTCGTGGATTGGAGGACCAACTTAAAAAAAATCTCACCTTATGATTTGAACATAACCCTGATCCCAAGTTGTCAGAGTCGTAATGACTTGAGTCAATGACTAGACAGGAGTTTGACTCAAGTCACAATTTCTGGTGACTCAACTGAGTCTTGAATGGTAAATGACTTAATTCAACTTGAGTCTCTGCAACCAGATGACTCAACTCAAATCGAATCTCTCATGGAGACTCAACTCGAGTACAAACTTATAAGACTCAAGTCTCAAAATTAAAAGCAACATTTTAGTTGGCTAGATATATGTACCTGTCACCCAAACTATTTTCAGTATTTCTAATGAAAATAAAAATACCCCAAAATGACTTACATGTTGTGTTTTTATTGTATTTTGTTCAAACATTGACTCAAATTGACTCCAGCTCCGTACTCGACTTTACTAGACTCAACTTCTTGACCTAACGACTCGAGTCACCAAATTTGGTGTCTGCGAGATGTAGATATAAGTGTGACTATGGATTATGCCATCACATTCTTACAGCTTTGTTTCCCAAAATTGCCACATGTATGTTTTGGTTGAAGCTATTGTGGTCATAATTCTCTTTGATGTATTGAGTGGTTTGTCTATTTAAAGAACAAAATGAAGGCTTTTCCATAGTTTTCAAATGTTGAATTACAGCATGAGGAGAATTCCCATACAGCACAATTAATGTCGCTATGCTGAATACCATTTTACCTTATCTTGGTTCCAAGACCTTGTAGTTTATTGTGCAGTCACATAAACCCCTTAATCCAAGGATCACTATCACAAACCATCACTGCTAGCATACACTTTCTCCATATGAAAAAATATCTGCCATAAATCGCTATCACAGGAGAGTCTCGGATATTCAATTTTTTGGGTTTTTTGCTACATTACCTTGACAATTATAGGTCGGGTCCATCGCAAGTCCCCTCACATGTTAACTCCAAAGTCTTTTAAGAAGTTCAGTCTTAAGCAACAAGGTGAACAGTGACAAAAGAAGGCTTTGATCACAGTTCATTTGAAAAGCTTGTGAACTGGTTTGAGACCAAATGATTTTTGATGGACTTGTAACGGAGACAGACTTACAGTGACTCTCGGACTTGTGATGGAGTGGCATTCATAACATAAAAAGGGTGGTGTTCATTTGGTGATGGATTTTGATTTTTTTTCTTCATTCCCCATTTACTTTTTGTTTTCTTCATTTTTTGTGAATTTGAAACGGCAAAAAAGAGAGATTCTTTGAATGGGTGAGGACTCAAAGCATCTGAGCCCATTTGAATCACAGAATATCCAGCTTTTGAGTTGTTTCTCTTTCAACTGTGTTCCCCCATTATTGCCCATATTATACAAGAGAACAAGACAGCTTTATTTATGCTTTGAGTCATGGCATTCCTGCCAACTGTTCCGATTTAGGCGGAAACATTCCAATTTTAGAGATTAAAAGTGCCCAAAAACCGGAACATGCGGATTTTCCAGGTTGCGAAAGAAGAATTGAAAAAAGATCAAAAATATTCAAAAATACCCTGGCCCGCCCATTGCAAAACAATATTGTAAAACAATATTGTTGTTTGGTAGACTTGTTCCCGTACCCTATGTCTCTGAAGTGAAAGTTGTGAATAAAAATGTGTCAGCCAGTGTCCATGTAATCTTATGTTATTTTATGAAAATTGGGACAGGGACCAGTCTAGTGGTATGAGGGTGCTATTACCACTACTATAATGGTATAAAATCCGCCTTGCTCTTTTGTACGACGAAAGTCCTCTGAATCAAGCACAGGCCAAGCACGACGTGGTGGACGTATTGACATCGATTGACACTATGCTTGTTTTCCACACACATTGTTTTTACAAGTCTTCAGTATTTTTTCCGTGGATATTTTGTAAATAGTTTGACCGTTTGTAGCAACTCAACTGCAACATAGACATGGATAAACAGAAAGAAAAAAACAGAGGAGTAAGAAATTCTGAGAGGAATATGCAATAAAGTATCACTTCATGAAGACTTCACGAAGAGGAGTTCTCAGAATTGCCAAGAAAGCCACCTATCAAGCACTCAACCAGCATTGAGCCATCCATCTACCAGTTCCACAGGAGACCAGTAACTGGCATTCATTATGAAAATGCTGCCTCTTCATGCATGATATTTTTGGTAACTTCTTTTTATGTGGTTTAATCCTTCTGATATTTCTGTTTACCATTCAACATTCTATAAACCATAATTCATTAGAGGCCCTGTAAACAGCAATTTTTGTATGATTCTTCAGGCTTAAGACTCATACAAAATTGATGTTTGCAGGGCCTCTCATGGAGGTTCAAAAGTGCCAAAAAGCAGGAGCTTCCGGGGACACTGACCCCTGAACCCCACCAGGGGCCCTACAGTGGGCCCCTGGACCCCAGCCATTCAGTGCAAGCGTCTGCGACACTCGCCGAATGTTATTGGAGGTGTTCCTCTTTCTGACTTTCCAATGTTGGCAGGTATGCCATGGGATAAATTCCATCATTTTCCCAGTGGTAGCTAGCTATGTAAATCTGCATATGTGCAATCAAGCTTTACTCTTTGAATTGAGTAACTCTTTGGCTAGGTGCACAACTATTTTTTGCATTCATATGCACAGTGCATGCTTATGAAGCAGTGTTGTAGTCGAGTACTTTTCGAGTACCAACGTTCTCCCGAAAATACTGAACTGGGTAAGAGGGAAAAAGTCAGAGTGCACAGGCATTTGATGGTAAATGTGCAAAGGTAAGATTACAAAATAAATGTTAGACTTCAGACACTCCCAGTTGTGTAAAATTTAAGTTTTAAGGAGAAAAGTACTTGGAAAGTACTGAGTACTTTCCGTGTTCTTTTGTCCTAAAAAGTTAATTTTAATCAACCAGTAATGGTCTGAAGTCATTATCTTGCTTTGTAATCGCACCTTTATGCATGTTCTATCAAATGCCGATGTACTTCAGCTTTGGTCCCTCATAACTAGTTAAATATTTGGTTGAGAACTTGGTTCTCAAAAAGTACTCGACTACATCACTGTTATGAAGTAACACATAGAAACATGCAGTCCACACCATCAGTTGATCGTGGGGTGCACACAGTGTCTTCATTACCTCAAATGTCCAAATGGATTGATATATATAATAGCCGCAGAAATATGCTATATTTATTAAATCCTGTCGATATGACTCTACAGAGTTAGGTCTTTTTACACTACCAAGAAGAAAATTTGTCGAGCAGCTAATAGGGGAACCGCAGTTCACTGTCTCCCGCTCCCCCCGAGAGGGGTACCGGCCGCGCCACCTTCAAGCGCTACGTGACCAGGCTGGAGTCTTCAGGTCCAACTTTCACAGAGATCCCGCTTAACTGCTCTTGCATCGAGATCTTTGATTCAATCAGCAAGGCCTCACACTGGTGCCTTATCTTCCTCCACGATCGTTCGCGATTAATGGCGCGCGTGACAATCCGGTTTGAATATGCGCATTTTAATTAGGTTTTTGTAACCTGAAACCACGCCAGAAGATATGATTCGTCCGCGACTGTGACGTCACTATGTTAATGCACGTAGACATTTCTGCGCGTAAAAAAACGAACTTCAAAGTACAATGTTGGGTTCTTGCTGTAGTTCAAGAGTTGATGTAATTTTTTAATATTGTCACTATCAAGCTAAGATTTTTTGGTGAGAAAGATTGCCCGATCTCGTCAGCCTATTTCGGATTTAGAAGGTCAAGTTCACGTGTGATTGAATAGGAACTTATCCGTGCGTTGAAGAATAGCCACATTGTTTCTAGACAGCAGTTACCAGTGAACATTAAGTTTTGAAAGTCTTAAAAGTCTTGGAAATAAGTACACTTAGATAAGAGAATAAATTAAATAATGTCTTAAATAATGTCTTAAACTGTCAATGATGACAATACAAAACCACCAGATATTAATTCACAAGGAAACAAGGGAGCTTAGACTGCAAGCAAAATTCAGTGTTTTGTTGATTTATTGAAAATGTCAATCACAAATCAGTACAGAAATTTTACACATCTCATTCTTTCTTTAAGCTGCCCATGGAGGAAGGAGGGGCCTTTGCTTCTTTAAATGGTCCAGATTTCCTGCGTTTGTAGTCATTTTCAAAGACCTCAACAACAGCTGTATGAATAGAACGCCTGAATTATGAAATTGTGTAACGGCTTTGTTGCTCAACCGCATTTAATGCTGGTAAAAAAATTTGTACATAAAACATGAAACTTTCCTGTGAGTTCTATTACATGAACAGAACCTCGGGGGTACACTCTGGGTTCAAAACAATTCGTTTCTGCAAAAAATCTTTTGAAACGCCTATTTTTTTCACAGTTTTCTA
>NW_019091359.1:20003-32054 GCF_001949145.1 Acanthaster planci
GAAACAAAGAAGCCTATAATTTCACATTTTCACGAAACATGCAGCATTAGCTCCAAACTAGAGAATTCTCCCACTTTTCACGACATGGTACAAAGTGCATCACAAGCAATTTCAAATCGAAATGTCACCAAAAATATGATATTCAAGGGTGGGTTTTCATGACTAAAAAATATTTTAGCTGTCTTCCCGCAGCAAAAATAATGAACACTGGACCCTCGTTCACCAAATTTAAGAAGGTAGATTTCTGTAAAAAATGCGGTTTTAAAATATCCTTACTTTTTCTGACAAATACTGAAAAAATTAACGATTTTATTCAAAAATGTGTCGAAAATTTGACCTTGCATAAATTCACTTTGGAATGGAATATTTTTATCATTTAAAAAATATTTATCATTTTGATGAATCCATCTAAGCAACTGGGGTGACTAGAAACCGCCAGATACGATGTCGTCACTGGAAAGAGGGGATGTAATTGGAGAGTCGTCTCAAGTTTATCTCCGCAGCTCCCAAGGGATTAAAAATTAATATTCATAAGCGATAATGAGGGGCGCCATTTTCAAAATGTTTGGCGCATGCGTAAACACACCTACACGAGCGGCCAATCGTGCCTCGGGACCTGGCTTATTACTACTTCGGCCGGAGGGAGGACTACGATAACTTCTTATCGGTGCAGGAAATTCCAGACGCAGCCCGGGACAAAATCATCACGGACTCAGGAAAGGCTCCTCGGAAGTTGATCTTCTGTGATAGCAACAAGTCCCACCTTGAGTTAGCCCTGGTTAAAGTGGACAAGGCTTTTGGCCTCAGCCTTCGCTGTTCAGCCTTCCTCTTTCTCTCGGAATACATGGCATGTGCATGCGAGCAGAATTCACCAGTGTCCCCAGACTTCGCGGCTCTGGCACTCCGGGGCCTAGATGAGGGCTTGGCCCTCACCTTCAAGCAATTCACTCGGATCTCCTGCTTGGCTTCCTCCACTCACAGAGCCAACACCTTGGAGGCAATGCATATCCCTCATGAAGGCGTGAAGTCTAGATTTCAAGATCTCCCACTTTCTTCACCGGCAAGTTTCTGGAATCTCTTGAGGCCAAAGCCAAATGCATCGACACCACGAAGAAACTCAACTTCGGGGGACCCGATGACTCCAGCTTTGCAGCAACCTCAGCCGCGTCAGCTTCAGAATCCCAAGCCACTTCCACCCAGGACACAATCTTTTTGCCCTCTGCTCCCACAACTGACCAAGCGTCGTGCCTAAGTCCGTTCCTCGACCCAACCCCCCGGCAAAGGTCAACTCGAGGATCTTCGTCGCCCCCCCAAAGTACTTCGGGGGTCGTCACCAATGACTGCGCCACTTCACATCAGTGTTTTTGCCTCTCCCTCCAACACCCAACTTCTGACCTTCTGCAGGAGATCTCAGCACCCCCAAGCCTGGGCCACAAACTCCCTGCAGGTCAACTGGCCAGGAATCCTGGGATATGCCTTTCCACCCATCTCCCTGATCCCGACGGTGCTCTCCAAGGTCAAATACGAACATTGTCGGTTACTTCTAAGCTCACCATTCTGGCCTCACCAACCATGGTTCCCAGACTGACGAGGCTCGTGGTCTGTCGTCCTCTAGTCCTTCCTGACAGATCTGACATCCTTCACCAGCCCAACTCCGGCATCCTTCATCCAGCTCCAAGGGGTCTGCACTTAACTTGTTGGACATTATCCAACGATCCTTCCGCTTGGCGGGACTTTCTTGCCACACTGCAGCCATGGCCGCACGGGGAAGACGTCTATCCACCTGTAAAATTTACGACAGCAGAATGCGGCATTTCACTAAGTGGTGTGAAGAACAGACTCTGGCTCCAACTGATGCTCCTCTGAATGCTGTTGCCGATTTCCTGTTACACTTATTCGAGCCCTGGCTGCCATCCACACTGGTTTTGAGGATGGCTCTGACATCTCCAACAACCTGATACTGCACCACCTCCTCCGTGGAATGTTTGTAGAGCGTCCCCCTACGAAGAAGTTAGTTGCATCTTTGGAATCAAATAAGGTTCTCCGGATGCTTGCCGGTCCTCCCTTTGAACCCTTGAGTAACACGTCCTTCCTACACACTATTATTAAGCTGACCTTCCTCTTTGCAGCAGTCACATCTAGAAGAGGCTGCAAATTACAAACGCTCTCAGTAGTTGAGGGTCATCTGTGCTGGGAGCCTCACGGGGTCTGCCTCATTCCCGCTGTTGGTTTTTTAACCAAGAACCAAACTCCATCCTTTGAGCCCCCAGATATCTTCATGCATACGATTTCCTCGCATTCTGGGGATGATGCTGATAAACTCTGGCATCCGGTTTGTACTTTGAAATGGTACTTGGCCAATACTAAGGGTCTCAGCGGATTGACGACTCAACTGTTACCACCTCAACAAGCCCATATCGCCCAGCAGCAAGAGACACGATAGCCCGCTGGACGGTTGCAGCCATCAAGTTTGCTAACCCGGATTGGCCTTCACAACCTGATGAGCAAGGTAATCACTACATCAGGGCTCACGACGTTAGAGCAATTTGTACTTCATCGTCTTACTTTCGAGGTGTTCCTATTGCAGACATAAGTAAACCTGCAAGCTGGAAGTTTCCCTCTACCTTCACTTTCTGCTACCTGAGGGACGTCCTGCTTAATGACTCTTTACATGGCAGGACAGTTCTACTCCCTCTAGCACGAACTCCGGCAACAAGGGCGGACAACGAAGCTCATGAGGAATCCCACTAGTGTGAGTCCAGTTATGTTTTTACCTATCATGAGCACCTCTCACTGACATTTCTGCATTTTTCTTCCAGTTGGTTACATAACTATTATCTCTTTGGCTGTTGCATGCTCAGTAGCCAACCCACCACCAGTAACGGTGCCACTCTGCATATGTAGTGACTGTTTGGGTAGTTAGAGCGCAGTAAGACTCCTCCCGACATTGATTGTGTGGGTCGGGTCAATTAGGCAACACCTACCCAAACAGTCCTCTCCCGCCTGTCCTCCCCCGCCTGTCCTCCCCATCAGGCTACGACTTTAGTCGCTTTCGAAAAGAAGGACGATCATGGCGGCGAGACCATAGTGCATAGTGGGAGGTCATAGGGCATCTCAGATGATAAAGTCTTATTCATCGATTGGCCATGCACGCATGGGAAATTTGCATATGTAGTGACTGTTTGGGTAGGTATTCTCCAGTAGACCCGACCCATACAATCAATGTGGGGGAGGAATTTGGTTGTTAGTGCATCACCTGGTGCTATTTGAAACTTAGGAGTCTGGTTTGATTCAGAACTTCAATTGGGAAGTCACATCAGTAAAATCAGCAGTCAATCATTTTATCATCTGTATAATTTGCACAGAATTAATTAGGAAGTACTTGACTCGTCAATCCACAGGGTCTTTAGTACATGCCTTTGTAACAAGCAAATTAGTTTATTGTAACAGTTTACTGTATGGTCTTCCCAAAACTCACATTGGTAAATTAAGGAGAATTCAAAATGTTGCAGCCAGAGTACCTGTTACATTACCCCTGTTTTGTACTCTATTCATTGGTTACCAGCGGTCTATCCTATACAGTTTAAAAGTTTGCTTTTAATGTTTAAATGTATACATGGAACAGCTCCAAAATATCTTTCTGATTTGTTATCTGTTGTTCATCAAAATAGATACAGTTTGCGTTCAACTGATGGTATCCTACTGACTCCAGGGACCATTAGGTGTAGAGTAACATTAGGTGATTGTGCGTTTCAGACGGCTGCCCCAAAGCTATGGAATAAACTTCCATCTTGGATAAGAAATATTATTAGGGTTACTGAATTTAAAACAGAAGTAAAAACTTGTCGTTTTAAACAGGCTTTTAATGTATAAAAATGGATATGTACTGGATGGTTGTGATTGCAATGTATTTTGCTGTATTTTTTACTGATGTACTAACAGTGCACTTTTGATGATATTTGATGGCTTATGGTTTAATACACTTTTTGATGGTGTTTTATTTATGTACCTTTATTGATGTATGAGTGAAATATTGATGTTGTACTCTTGATGATGTATTATTGATGAATTAATGTGTTATTTATGGTGTTTTTTTCCTTTTATTTATATATATATTATGTAAATTGCATAAGAACATATACAAATGAAATATGTGCTATATAAGTGTAATTATTATTAATTATTATTATGTCCGGGAAAATGAAAGTAAAGTTTTAAAACAAAATTGTTGAAAATCCATCATACATGTATGTTGAATTTTGACTCTCTGAGTAAAAAGGTATTAATGAACGGGAATAAATATGTGCTTTGCCTATCTTAACCCCTTCGCACCGGGAGGTGGCTAGAAACGCCGTAAAAATTGAGATCCTCAGCCCACTTTTCAGCTATTATTCTCTACCTACGCTCGAGTGAACACGGTGAAAGAAGGCAGACCCTGGCTCTTGTATATATGGTAATTGGTCTTTGTGCGTAGCCCAGAAATGAAAAGACCGAATTTGCATCATAATCACCAGCTCCACAATAGTCCCCACTTTGAAAAGAGGCAATGGGAAAGTGGAAGGGTGAGTAGAGCCACATGCCTCCGAACAATCAGCCTTTTCACCATGTAATTCAAAGCGTGCAGAGCACGCAGGGCCACAAACCGAGACTTTGCGGTTTGGCAGGTGGCCTTCATGGCCAAGCGAGGCTGGAATTCTTGGAATCGGCTTTCGGGAAGACATTCCTGTCATCAAGGAGTTAAACTAATGTTCAAGATCTTGCTCAGGAGAACGAATACTGATAATGCCCTCACTTGCTGCTCAGGCATCAGTCCCATCCATTCTCCCGAACTGGTCTTAAATGCACATTAAGACCAGCCAAGCACGTATTCTAATCCCTTATTATTCGGAACCTTGTCTTCAGTGAAAAGTATTTCCCATTCGTGTAGGTTATGAATTCGCTTTCAAAACAGTTTTAACATGTTTTTTTATGAAAGTGGAATGTACATGTAGATTAAGTAAAGCATTGTTATAACAAAACATGCCTGACAATTGCGAAGAAAAAGTTAAATTAATAAAACTCAATAACGGGGCAAGTGGACTCATCACCAGTCGTTGTTAAGCGATGTAACCTGCACCGTGTGTTCGCTCCATCACCGTCACTTGAGAATTGCGCACGTAAGTACATTAACGTTTTAGTTGGCGACTGACTACAGAGGTGCAATTTTGAGTGGGAAGTGAATTTTTTTTACCTTTGGCATTGAGAGCTCGTAAATTTAACTTCCAAAGAGACATTTGTGTGTAAGAGAAAAACGGATTTTAATGGCAAATTAATTTTACATTAGTTTAAAGGTTGGGAAGGGACATTTTTTTATTATCTTTTTTATGTTTTGGCAGGGAGCTTGTAGCAAGTTTGTTTTTTTATTCGGGTCCTCTTACAAACACCCATTGTCCATCATGTTCGTTGGGATTGGGCAGTATGAAAGTGTCCACCCACAAAAGAAAACTCATTGATCTCTTGAGAATCTGAAATGCTCCAAAACTGCAGTCGTAGAGTAGTGAACATTATCACTGTGCCAAGTACAATAGCTCTTTATAGAATGAGTTCGTTGATAGATGAGTTGTTTTCAAAATGCTCGTGCTAAAATAGAGAGATAACAATACATCTGCACTCTACAGGTGTGGAAAAAGCACTTGTCTTAACAGAAATGTTGTATTTCCCAAGTTCGTATTAAAGACTTTTTTTCCCATAGTAATGAACACACTTTGGTTGGGACCAGCGACATATGCTTGCCTTAACCAGAATCTTGGCTTATCCGAGCTCATATTACCAAGAGTTGACTGTATAAGCCTTGCAGGTATGTTGGTACCTAGTGCTGTCTCGTGTCTGCCTCAAAACAGCCAATGTATGGTATGTCTGACCCATTGTCTGAAGGCAGGCGATAGCAAACCCTCTTGGCTTCAAATACTGGTTGTAGTACGACTCAGACATGGTGAAAACAATTGAACCTGTGTCAAGCAAACATTGGATAGGATGTAAATAATCACATAAACCAAACACAGCACTGACGTGGTAACAGTTGGAAACTGCTTTATCAAGAAATTGCTGATTTATCCCCTCCAGTTGACTGGCTCCTGACAACTGAGGGTGCTGGTTTTCCTTCCAAGGTGTGGCATCAGGTCACAGGCAGTGGATGTAGGGCAAGCTCTGGTTCCCTGGCTGTCTCTGACGGGGAAGGGAACAATTGTTGGCAAAATGCCTGAGCTCTTGCTGTGATTTGTAGTGTTTTCCATGACATTAAATTTTAGCGGGGCGGCAGACACAATGCAACCACAAAGTGCAAAAGCCCTGGCCACATTTTAAGGCCCCGGGAAAGTTGGATTTTAAATGCTCTGTGGTGCAATATGAGGCCACTTCTGACTCATTGAATCAAGTTTGCTCTTCTTACAGCTTAAAATAAAGGCAAAATATTTTAACTATCTTGCCTTAATATTATTTTGAGGAAGCCTTAATCAACTACTGATATCTGCCCATTGTGCCTTTACATTAGTTACTAGTATTGAAGTCTCCTTCAACACGTACAATAACAGGCATGTACACATGTATATTCTTTTTCTCATCTGCCCCCTTCAGCCTTGCCGCTGCAGGCGCCGCAAAGGAATTCTTCAACTTAAAACAACTAGAGGTGGTGGTTTTTACAGCAACAACCACAGAGCTGTTTCAAATTTCTAGTTGTTTAATGGAAAAAAATAAAATAAAAAAATAAAAAAACCCACAAAGTGACGTCATCGTGACATTATCAATCTGGAATATTTTTTGTGTCAGGGTCTTTGTTGGCTGTAACTGAAAACGATCACCGTGACAGATGTCAAAGTTACCATAATTTTGTCTTGTAATCATGTACAAAGTCAATGGGCTACAAACACATGAAAAAAAAATGCTGCTTTAAGTGCCTGTCACGTAGTTTGCGGTCAAACTTAAGAGAAAAAATTTATGATATATCACTTGATATTTTCAACTCTTAGGTATATTTGTAATCAACGAAACATAAGATTTAGTCTGAGTTCTCTTTCTTTCTCATAGTAATCTTGAGCGGAAGATGAGGACGGCTCAGTCATTAGTTTTTAAGTCGAAAAACGTGCACAAAACCTATGGAGAAAAACTGCAGCTTTAAAGTCATGTCACGTGATTTGTGTTGATATTGAAAAAAAATTCTGAAATGTTATTTGATATTCAGACTTTTTGGTGTATTTGTAATTGAACGAAGACATAAAAAAAAATATGATTTTTCCTTCGTTCTCATAGTAATCCTCAGCCGAAGTTCATGACTACTCTCAGTAAGATTGATAATATTGCGTAGCAGAAAAACATGTACAAAACCTATGGGGAAAACTGCAACTTTAATCTCATGTCATGTGACCCCTGATGACGCCACCATAACAATTTTATTTTGACAGGCCCTTGGATAAATGGATTACCTATGCTCCCAATATAAAGTCAGTCAGATGTATGAATGCAACAGTCTTTAACTTTAGAAAAACGTGTACAAAACCTATGGAGAAAAACTACAATTCAAAATTTAATAATACATCAGGTGACCTAACACATAATGACAATATTTTTCCTAAACCCTCTCTAACTGTTGGGCCAAAAACCTTGACCTGGTCGAAAACAGCGAGGAAGTCCGGCTATTGAAAAACGTGCACAAAACCTACGGGGAAAAATTAAACATTCAAAATTCAATAATAAATCGTGTGATGTCGTCATCATGATGAATTTCTTCTAGGTCCGTGATCTTCTGAAAGTCTGCCACGTTTGAGGTCAATCAGATATATAAAACTACTAAAGTCGAGTGGTGGAAGAAAACGTGTACAAACGCTACTGAGAAATAGTCTGACAAAAAAAGCAGAAAAAACGAGAGGTCATATGTCTGTTTGCCAACAGAACAGAGGGCTTTTTTGCATCCCTTTTGAGTTGAACAACTAATCTACTGCACAAACCTGATGGCGTAAATCTGTCATCATGACCGTTTGGGTCCAAGGTTTCAACCCAATCAGGCATGTACTTCAGAAAATAACATGCTTTACATAAAATGTAATTTGACTCCTCATCTCATGAGGTCATCATCACATCAGGTACATTTTCATGTAGAACACCTCCTTTCCTTGTCATCTGCAAGTTTCTAGTCAATGGAATATGTACTTCAGGAGATATAGGGCTTTAAACAGTGCACATTAAATGTCATGTGACTTGTCTCCTGATGATGTCTTCATCACATGAGGTCAATATTCCTCTAAAGCACTCCCTTTTCAAGATATCTGCTTGATTTGAACCTGATTGGACATCTACTTCAGGAGATATAGGGCCTTAAAGAGTGTGCATCTTTAAATGTCATGTGACTTGTCTCCTGATGATGTCATCATTACATCAGGTCAAAATTCCACGAAAGCACTTCCTTTTCAAGATATCTGCAAGGTTTGAACCCAATTGGATATATACTTCAGGAGATATAGAGTTTTAAATAGTGCACCTTTAATGTCACGTGACTTGATAATCTGATGATGTCATCATCACATGAGGTCTATTTCATCTAAAACACTTTTTTAAATATCTGCTAAGTTTTTAGCAAATCAGACGTGCACTTCAGGAGATATAGTACTTTAACCCTCCTATGCTAAGATACATTCGTGACACAATTTTCATATCAGTCAAAATCAGTCTAATTTCCCATATGTGTCTGTGTACTGGGGGAAATCAAGTGGAAGGCATTTTTGACTGTTTTTGACAGTTAAAACAGAAAGAGGGTTAGAGGATGCACCTTAAATGTCAAGTGATTCGTCTGCTGATGAAATTGTCATCACGTGAGGTCAATTTCCATTTATAAACCTTCCCTTCTTAACTACCTGCAAGGTTTCAACCCAATCAGCCATGTACAATACAAAGTACAATACAAAACATTATCGTTATTGTGGAAAAGCACAGGTTAGACATTTTAAACATTTGTCCCTTTTGGCGTTCCATACAATGCGATCTGCTCTCCGCACTGCGTGCTCAGCAATTTGCTAGGTCTCAAGTATATGCCCTATGCACTGTGCGCCGTCTATGTTACAGGCAGATATTGGGCGTCCACACACACAGTAACCAATGCACAGTATGCAAATAGGATTTTCGAGTTGTTTCCAAAGTATTAAAAGCACTTAAGTTGTGTGTAGAAAAAAGTGCACTAATTAAGTGGAATTTTGAGTAGAATAAGCAAAAGAGGAAGAAAAAAAAAGAACAAAAAGAATGTCTTGTTCGCAAAATTGCAAAAAAGCCAAAAAAAAAATGTTAACAAAAACAAGAGCTATTTCACCGAAACGCCGAAACAGCTAATAAACCATGGACAAAAGACTGCTTGAAAGGAGCTCTGCGTGGCTGGGCAGGTCATTCGGCTATGGCCTTGGCAATGACCAGTTTTCAAAAGGCTTAGTCGCCTCAGGGGTTTCACCAGGTTTTCTTAGGGGGAGGGGTTTGGTCATCAAAAATTGATATTTTGGGGGCAGTTTTTGATGAGGTATTTTCTGAGAAAAATAATGCCTCCAAGCATTATGGGAACATTGTAATTTAGTAAACTGGTTCTTGGTAAAACTAAGTAAAACCTGGAAGCAGTCTAGAATTATTTACATATGTGCAATTGATATTACGTGAATACTTGTACAGTATGATGTGAATGCTTAACTATAATATATGTATTACACGCTGCGTATGTTGCATCCAGATCTTTTCTATTGTAAATGTTAATGTGATAATACCGAATATGAATCATTTTAATCCTAAGATAAATTCATTTACATATGTTGGATGTGAATTAAAGCGAGAACAGTTTATATGCAGTATTAGTGTATTTATTTGGAACCCCGACATTGGACCCCACATTCAATTTCGTTACCATTCAAATTCCATGACATATACGTAAGTCTGATACACCACTTCATAAAGCAACTAGAGGGTCTGGACCTATAAAATGACGTCTGGGCCCAAGATATTATGCACAAAGATAGCATGCGTCCACCCAAGACAATACACCAAAAATAAAGTGGCTCAATGTGCACACAGCCCACCAACTACAGGTACTACATAAACAAGCCACTAGCACCGAAGTGCTAAAGAACTCACAGCAGATACACTATTGTGCTGCACAGCCTTACCCCTCAAGTTCAGGTTGTCCTTGGTCTTAAAGCTGATATGAACTAAAAGCAAGAGATGTGCTTGCTCCCGACATGAGATTGTTAAATAAATTAACCTTTAAATCACATTTGAAGCAAGATATGGGACAGAGAGAACCCCCCCACCTTTGTGTCAGTCACTGCTTGATTGGAATCTCAGGAATTCTTTACAGACTTCTGGGGGGGGATGTGTTAGGTAACAACAGTCTAGAGTGTGTATAGGAATTGGACAGGTAAGGGGGGTACCCCTCCATCCCATATCTTTCCTGGTATATTAAATCAACAAATTTCAGGTAAACAAAGCAGGATGAAGGTGCAGGATGAAAGATGAAGGTGAACACATTAACTATGTTCACTTTTGAACTTCAGAAAACAGCTTAGGCACATTGCCCATGCTTGCGATCTGTGGACCCATTCTTTGTTTCTCCTTAATTGGCTTTTGCATGACCCTGTGCAAAAACTTTTACACTTGTTTTGCTCTGTTTTCTTCATAGTCTTCTCCTCAAAAACCCTTTCAGTTTGTGCATGTTTTCTAGGTTCCACTATAATCACTTTGCAATCTCCCATCTTTATCACAAAGACCCTTGTGCATAGGTGGTCCTAGTTGAATGACATAATTACATCATCATGCAATTTATTATTTAATTTGAAATATTTATTTTAACCCATTTTCTTTGTAAACAGTTTTTATAACAGGCCTCAGTGGCTCTAAACTTCAGTTGAGGATTTCTGTGATGATGAAACAGAAATTGTATAAAATTTTCCACTGTGTTGGATTACAAATACCCCTAAGAGTCAAGGTATAAACTTGCATTTTATGCAAAAGTTTCGATTCAAACACAAATCATGTGACATGAAATTAAAGGTGCGTTTTTTCCTTCATAGGTGTTGTGCATGTTTTTTTACTGTCACAGACTTGAGCACTGTTATCTATCTGACAGACTTCATATTGGGTGCATATTTAGTCCAGCCTGGAAGGGTCTCAGAATAAAATTGTTCCTGTGATATCGTCAGGTATTTCAAAAATTATACAGCCGTTTCGCCAGATTAATCCTTAACGCCCACCCCACTTATACACAGGAATTTCTATGGGCACTTTTGTGTAATCATTGTCACTTCATTGAAAAATCCTAGAATTTGTGAAGTCTACAAATGCATAAATAACTTGAGTCCAGCATATCTCATATTGTGCTTTGAGTAACTATGCCACCATGCTAATACTCGTGCGAAGTCAAACGGGTCCACATGTCCATCTGTTGTTCCCAAGACCAGTGCTGCCAGTCACTTTTCAGTGCCTAAAATCTATGTTTTATCTGGCAATTTAATTAATTTCCTCATTATATTACCCCTCGTGCTGTGTCTTTGATTATGACTACGTTTACTTCTCTTTGTATCTCTATTAGCTCGTATTCTTTTAATTTTGTTGGTCATTCATTGTGTTCCCTTCTTTTATCGTTTTGTTTTGCCTCTGTGCTATCAGTGGACATGTTCATGTTGATGTTTTCATAAGATTTTAGGTTTTATTTTGCAAATTTTATAATTTAACATGTTGATTGTTTTGTATTTTATTATTTGTGGTGTTAATGACATTTGTTTTAACTTATTTTAAGTTCCATTTCAATGAGTGTCCATGTTACCTGAAACAAGGCTCTCATATAACTGATAAGGGTACCCCGTGTAAATAAAATGGCAAATAAAATAAAAGTAATGGAAAAGATGTAACAATCAACAAACAGCCCAGAATTAAGACATAAATTCTTTATTTATATTGGACTCAAACTCTATCAATATCCCTTGTTTCATCGCTGCGGTGGTGGAGCGCTTTTGTCCCCGGTGGTAATCCGCTCGCTCTCAATGCCCCAACGCC
>NW_019091359.1:53525-78440 GCF_001949145.1 Acanthaster planci
TAAAAGAAATATAATGACACACATTACTCAAACAATTTACTACGGGTGAATTTCAATTAAACTGTCGCAGTAAAAACCTCAAGCCTGCCTTTCTTCTGGCCTCTGCCATTTTTGCACTCTTCCATCTCGTCCACAGTTCTCTTGCAGATTTTAATTTTGACTGATAGAGTTCTTCCAGTGATGTCTCAAGGCAAACTCTGTGTTGTTTAGTTTGGCCAAGGAAGTCATACGACAATCTGTTAGGTGGCCTGCATATTCTGTGTGGCCGTTGTGGGAGATGGAGATCAGGTGAAGTTTCACTAGACTGGTGTGATGAGGATGGCAGCAAAGATGATGCCGATAATGTTGGAGATAAAGATCCAGATGAAGATCAAGATGTAGATCGAGATGGAGACATTGTAGAGTGGCCCGATGAATCATTTGGATGTTAGGGCCTTTCTCTTTCATCTTCACTGAGCAGGAGTTTGTGTATTCTGGAACGAATGTTACGAGGATGGTGTCATCATTTGCCTCATCACTCATTTGTTGATTTTCCTGAGACGTAGCTTTAATTCCTGTCTCTGGTTTCTGTCGGGGTAGATAAAAATATCTCTGCTTCTGTTTTCTGGTTTCCTTCTTCTTTGGACTCCTCTATTCTCTCAAGTATGTTCTTTTGGTTGTCTTCAAGGGGAGAAACATGCATGGAGTCAGTAAGTTTCAGTGTAGCGTTCTCTCCTTGCCGGTTTCCTGACTGGCAACGATGTAGACAGGCAAGTTTCCATGCTTCGAGACGACAACATAAGGTTGTGGCTCCCATCTGTCAGCTAGTTTCTGTGTGCCTGTGATGTGTTTGCGCAGCACAAGAACATGATCACCAGGAATGGGAGGGGCGTTGTGTGATTCCCGGTCATAAAGCTGCTTCTGCTTAACTCGCGGCCTGTCAATAATGTTCTGTGCTGCTCTGTATGAGGATCTGAGATGTTCTCGCAGGTTATCAACGAACTTGTCGTATGATAAAGAATCCTTCTGGTTGTCCGGGGCAAACCCAAACATAAGGTTGATTGGTAAATTCAGATGGCACCCGAACATCAAGTAGAAGGGGGCGTGACCGGTCGTCTCATTGCGGGTGCAGCTGTACGCATGAGTCATTGCGCTGACATGCTGTTTCCAGTCACGTTTCTCGTTTATGTCAAGAGTTCCAAGCATATTGAGCAGAGTGTGGTTGAATCGCTCGGTGAGACCATTCCCTTGAGGATGGTACGGTGTTGTTCGACTTTTACAAATCCCACAAACTTTGCAGAGCTCCTTTATCAATTGGCCTTCAAAATTCCTTCCTTGATAAGAATGAATTCTGACAGGGAAACCGTAGTGTACAATGAAGTTTTCCCATAAGACTTTAGCGACTGTGTGTGCTTTCTGATCGCGGGTGGGGTAGGCCTGTGCGTATTTTGTGAAATGGTCAGTGACTATTCCTCCTTTCGATTGCTCAAGTTTGAGTAAGTCAATTCCGACGAGCTCAAGGGGTTCACTGGATGTGATGTTGACCAATGGAACCCTAGTCTTGGACAATGGGGTTTTTCTGAGACAACATCTCTTGCAATGCTCACACCAATGCTTAATATCTTCCGCCATCTTTGGCCAGAAAAATCGTCGCCGAACCATACCAAGAGTGTGTTCATATCCAAGATGTCCTAGATCGTTGTGGAGGCAGACTAGAGTCGTTTCCCT
The DNA here is from genome assembly GCF_001949145.1 of Acanthaster planci. Next base: position 55,233 of record NW_019091359.1, read on the forward strand.
GAACTCTTTGGGCAGGACGAGCGTGTATGATGTTCCTCCATCTTGTGACTTAGTGGTTCGGTACAGACTTTCATCCTTTAGATGGAGCCTGTTCCACTGTCGCAAGTACAGGAGACACTCCTGCGACTCTTTCGCGCGATCAATCGATACAGGCTTCTTGTTCTGTTCTAGGAAGAGGATAATTCGGCCTATATCGGGGTCTTCTCGCTGTGATGTCATTATTTCCTCCTGTGAGAGATTAGGTAGATATTATTAAATATTTAACTTCCTTCTGCAACAGGAAACACTTCGACGGTTTCAGTTTGAGACCATGTTGGCGAAGACAGGATGTGCTCCTCAAAGGTTGCCGAGAACACGATGATACCATCAAAATAAAGCAGTAATTTCAAGTAGTTGCGATCACCAAAACAAATTTGCATTAGCCGTTGAAAGGTTGCAGGAGCATTTTGAAGACCGAATGGCATACAGTTACATTCAAAGAGTCCCATCAGGGTCGTAAATGCTGTCTTAGGTTATCTTTCTCGTCAACCTCTACTTGCCAGTAGCCAGATGTCAAATCTAATGAAGAGAAAAGAGTAGCGTTCCCAAGGGCATCTAGTGCATCCTCAATTCGCAGGAGTGGGAACGCATCCCGGACTGTTTTGCTATTCAGTTGTCGATAATCAATGCGAATCCGCAAAGAGCCGTCCTTTTTGTGTACTATCACGATGGGAGATGCATAAGGACTACAACTACGCCTGATACCTCCAGACTCCTCCAGTGCCTGCAGATGTTCTCATAATGCTTGGTACTGAGAGGGCGGAATCCTTCGATGTGGAAGACAAAAAGGTTGATGTAATGCAGGCGCACATTGTCAAACTGTATTAGGTTTACCTTTGACCTTGGGTGCATGATTTATTCATCTGTAGGCGTGGCCTATCGAGGCACCAGTTCTCGGACTGCGCGTCCAAAGTGTATACTTACCTAGGTCACTGTGAGCGCATCATGCTGTCTGTACACGTATAATGTATACACGTGTGTGGGTTTAGACACACAGCTTTAACCACAACTCCTGAGATGTGAATCATTGCTCGACATTTTGTTTTCTCATTGTTGGGTATTGCAGCAGAAAGCATTGATGATGTAAGCCTGAATTACATTGTTAAGTGACTGATTTGAAGCTGCAGTTCTGCTGCTGGTGATAGCCTATAATCTCGGCAGAGTCGTGAGTTAATCTTTCTAGTGCTAAAGTTTATAAGTGTGATTATTTTGCTATAATTTCTGCCAAAGTGTAGGCGGTTTTGTNAAAAAGAAATATAATGACACACATTACTCAAACAATTTACTACGGGTGAATTTCAATTAAACTGTCGCAGTAAAAACCTCAAACCTGCCTTTCTTCGGGGGCGTTGTGTGATCCACGGTCATACAGCCGCTTCTACTTAGCTCGTGCCTTCTCAGCAATGTTCTGTGCTGCGCTGTATGAGGATCTGAGATGTTCTTGCAGGTTATCAACAAACTCGTCGTATGATGGAGAATCCTTCTGGTTGTTCAGGGCAAACCCATACATAGGGTTGATTGGTAAATTCGGATGGTGCCCGAACATCAAGTAGAGGGGGGCGTGACCGGTTGTCTCATGGCGGGTGCAGTTGTACGCATGAGTCATTGTGATGACATGCTGTTTCCAGTCACGTTTCTCATTTTATGTCGAGGGTTCCAAGAATATTGAGCAGAGTGTGGTTGAATCGCTCAGTGAGACCATTCCCTTGAGGATGTTAAGGTGTTGTTCGACTTTTCCAAATCCCACAAACTTTGCAGAGCTCCTTTATCAATTGGCCTTCAAAATTCCTTCCTTGATCAGAATGAATTCTGACAGGGAAACCGTAGGGTACAATGAAGTTTTCCCATAAGACTTTAGCGACTGTGTGTGCCTTCTGATCATGGGTGGGGTAGGCCTGTGCGTACTTTGTGAAATGGTCAGTGACTATTAGGATATTTTCTATTCCTCCTTTCGATTGCTCAAGTTTGAGTAAGTCAATTCCGACGAGCTCAAGGGGTTCACTGGATGTGATGTTGACCAATGGAACCCTAGTCTTGGACAATGGGGTTTTTCTGAAACAACATCTCTTGCAATGCTCACACCACTGCTTAATATCTTCCGCCATCTTTGGCCAGAAAAATCGTCGCCGAACCATATCAAGAGTGTGTTCATATCCAAGATGTCCTAGATCGTTGTGGAGGCAGACTAGAGCCGTTTTCCTGAACTCTTTGGGCAGGACGAGCTGGTATGATGTTCCTCCATCTTGTGATTTAGTGGTTTGGTACAGAGTTTCATCCTTTAGATGGAGCCTGTTCCACTGTCGCAAGTACAGGAGACACCCCTTCAACATTTTTACGCGATCAATCGATACAGGCTTCTTGTTCTGTTCTAGGAAGAGGATAATTCGGCCTATTTTGGGGTCTTCTCGCTGTGATGTCATGATTTCCTCCTGTGAGAGATTAGGTAGATATTATTAGATATTTAACTTCCTTCTGCAACAGGAAACACTTCGATGGTTTCAGTTTGAGACCATGTTGGCGAAGATAGGCGAAGACTTTTTCAAGACGTTCGATGTGCTCCTTAAAGGTTGCCGAGAACATGATGATACCATCAAGATAAAGCAGTAATGTCAAGTAGTTCCGATCACCTAAACAAATTTGCATTAGCCGTTGAAAGGTTACAGGAGCATTTTGAAGACCGAATGGCATACAGTTACATTCAAAGAGTCCCATCGGGGTAGTAAATGCTGTCTTAGGTTTATCTTTCTCGTCAACCTCTACTTGCCAGTAGCCAGATGTCAAATCTAATGTAGAGAAAAGAGTGGCGTTCCCAAGGGCATCTAGTGCATCCTCAATTCGCGGGAGTGGGAACCCATCCCAGACTGTTTTGCTATTCAGTTGTCAATAATCAATGCAAATCCACAAAGAGCTGTCCTTTTTGTGTACTCTCACAATGGGAGATGCATAAGGACTGCAACTACGCCTGATAGCTCCAGACTCCTCCATTGCCTGCAGATGTTCTCGTACTGCTTGGTACTGAGAGGGCGGAATCCTTCGATGTGGAAGACGAAAAGGTTGATCATCAATCAATGGGATAGTGCGCTTGATTGTAGTTGTGTGGCCAAAATCCATGGAATTTTTCGAGAACACATCAAAGTTTCTCTGAAGGAGATCTTCAAGTTGCTTCCTCTGAGTTTCATCTTGAAGAAGAGCACTTGACAAATTGAGAGATGGAACTGTAGTGGAGACCTCTGCCATGGTGTTCATCGCTTAGCTGAGTGGGACATTAATACTTGTTTGGTTTTGATGCAGACACTCGACAGCTTCTGGACCTGATGTCAATTTGACAGTGTCTGACTACTTGTCTAACACCATTGGGTGAGGTGTGTCCACTCTCTCATCAACTTGAAGAATTGAAGAAGACGTGCCAGATGGGTATTTTTTTCTGATGATGATTGGTCTGGCTGATAGATTACAGAGTCAGACAGGGACTCGGCAGTTAGGGCCAACTTCTGCTACAAGACTTCTGACCTTTAGACATGTCCTATTCTGGGGAAAGCCTTCAACCACTGCTGTGTAGGTACCGTCTCCTGTGTATGGCGCCTGACAGATCACGTCAACCTCTTTCCCGGGTGGTACTGTACATGAAAACTGACCGATGTACTTTGTGTAACCAATTCTTCCTTGTTCATCACCTGGTTCAGATACTGTAGTGTTAATGAATGCGGTGGACCATGCCTTGTTCTTTGCTCGGATGGATTGCATGAATTCAGGACCTCTGGTCAAATTCTGGTCTCGTCTGGAAGCACGGATGACATTAGTGCCGATGAGCAGAGGTACACGCCGTCGGTAGTTGTCTGACGGGACGACAAAAGTTGGGATCTCCTTGTAGACAACGTCTGGGATCGTCAGAGTAATTGGAGTAACGCCAAGGTGGGGTACCTTCTGTCCATTAGCACCTTCAATGGAGATGTCAACAGGGGTAAGCTGAATGTTGCACAATTTGGGGTGTTATTTCTATAGATCTTCAGTAATGGAAGTGATTTGGGATCCTGAGTTGATCAGAGCTATGTAAGGTACACCATTAACTTCGACTGAATCTTCATTGGTGGGACCAATGAGCTTCTGATACTCTGGTTGACTTTGGTGCTTGGTTCTGGAGATGGAAGTAAGATTTATAGGGCTTTGGTGGTTGGTGGCTCCAGCTGCTTGCCCTGCGGCTGTGGGCCTTGCTGGTTTAACAGTAGACTTCGACATCGCCGGGCGATGTGGCCCTCTTGTCTGCAGTGGTGACAGACGTAGACACGATCATTTTGGTATTCTGCTCTTGGGCACTGACGAGGTTGGTTTTGCTTTGTCGACATCTGCTCGAATTTCTCTGCGAGTTGGTGTACGTTCAGCAGCAGATCTTGCAGAACTTCATAACTCATTTGTTCGGATTTCTCAGCTGGTGGGCTTTGCATTGACACTGCTTTGAGACACTTCTGTTGTGAAGGAGAGGATTGTGATCAGGTTCGTTGGGATTGCGCCTTTTGGTCAGATTTGAAGACAGATGCCAATCTTGATTCTCTCTCTATCTATCGTAACTCCATCTGCACTTCTCGAAAAGTCATGTCCCTGAGTTTCATGGGTGCAAGTCATTGAGTCACTTTTTCATCTCTGACTCCCCTCATGAACTGCTGAGTCAGCATCCTGTTTCGGGTTTGAAGAGGTTGTCCCTGGTTAATTTGTTCCTCTATGGTGCGTAAGGTAACTTCGAGTTCAACTGCATAGATGGTGGGGGACTCATTTGGCAGTCTGAACCGTTCATAAAAATTGGCCAATGGATCGCCAAGAAAAGACACTTCACCAAACCGTGCTCGTAACTCGGCGAATGCGAAGCTCGATGTCTGTTGTTTGGGTGGAAGATTCAACACCAACTTCCTGGCGGCACCGCCAAGATACCTGACGATAGTTGAAAACTGCATGCAAGATGGCACAGATGTTGTCTCGATCAGGTACTTGACATCTCTGATCCAGTCTTCTATGCAGATTGCTGAGCTTTCGCGGCCAGTGAACACTGGGACATTCTTTACCTGGTGATACTGCGGCGGCGGTGTAGGCATCGGGAAAGCACCCATTGAGTGTGGTGTAAAACTGCGATGACCCAGAGTCTTAGTAGATGTGCCTGGTAGACAGGAAGAAGACTGGTGAGATCGCTATGGAGGCTGTTCTGGTTGTAACTCTGGAAGAGACGAGATTCTCCGCTCCAGATCCCTCAGGTCAGATTACGAACTTCTCAGGTAGAGACTGAAAGTTTGGAAGATCGTCTGAGGGTAGCGCTTGTGGGGACCTGGTAGCGGTTCTCTCTCGAGATCTTGGTCTCTGCAGAGTTAACATTGGAGGAAGTGGCCTCCTGCTCGATGGATTACGAATAGGAGTGAGTGTTGGGAACTGAAGTGGATCATCCCGAAGAAACTGCTTCTTTGAAGTAGACATGGTACTCACTTGAAAGAGAATTAATATCAGTCCCAGGAATACGACCAAAAATGGAAGTTTGAGCCAAAGGAGAAATCAGTTTGGGTGTAGACGAAATGGAAGAGTCGAAACAGTTCCTAGGACCATTGAAAATGGGAAACAACAAACTACAACAAACATGCAAAGTCTTGGCTCAAACAATTCAGCTGTAACAAGGATAACAAAAGCAATAGCAAAACAAGCCAGGTTAAATTAATTTGATATGGGATAATGAGAAACAATCAATCATCAATGCAAACGCAGAATGATCTCAGCAAAATGATCAAAACAAATCAAAAGAACATGAATACCGGGCAAAAAGCAATGAATCAATTCAACATAATCAAGATAGAAGGCAATTCAATCACAATATTCCAAATCAAAACATTAGTAGAATGAAGAGTTAAACTGCAACTCAGATCAAGACGTTATAATATGAAATGAAGAAAATAAAAATTGAAACTTTAATCAATAATTCCAAATTGAAACGAAACTAGCACAACAATTCAATTCAAAATTAGGCAACAGCAATGGGTAGGTAACAATCAAACTCTCAAAAATGAAACAAGTAATAAACCAACAAATAATTAACAGTGTCCGTTATTTCAAATCAAACAAGTGCTGCGTAAAAAAATAAACATTACGAACACATCTTTAACAAATCAGTTGATGCTGTTAAAGTTCACAATATCACTCCATCCAATTTCTTGAGAGTCACAACCAAAAGTGCTGATATAAGACAAAATAACTTGAATTTAAACTTACGGTTTTCTCCATTTTTCTAATCTTGGAATGTCAATCAGCCGCTACGATGATCCTGACAACCAATTTTGCCTCATAAGCAGCCTGACAAATCTGCTACTGGCAGTGGCAAATGGTGCAACCAAAGTAGGGACTATCAACTCAGCCCACACACCTCATCATTATGATGCATCTCTCAGGTCTCTACTGTCTATCACTGTTCATCACATTCATACTCAGTTGTGCTCTATTCACATTCAAATCGCCCACAGAACTCCAGCCTTATTTTCTTTATGCAAAGGAAACCTCCACTGCAATACAAAAGGACAAGGTAGTGCATCAAAATTCCTAGTCAAAGTGGGTGAAAAATTTGCATGTGAGTACAGAAAGCCATGGCCCTGGTCATTGATGCGTATCCTGAAGAAGTAAAGTGATGAATTAAACATGAAGAGAAAGTCTAGTGAATAATGCATGCTTAAGTTTAGTTCAGATTGATTAGGCACAGCAGCTGACACTGAAATAGAAAATAAGTGACATTAATTGACCTGATAGAAAAATAGGAATAAAATATGGAATTGACGGAAAATTCTGACATACTGACTTGTATTAAACCGACTACATATCAATCTCTAGTATTGAGACTCAGAAAAGAAAACATTCAGAAGGCAAGCACAAAATGCATCCAATCTAGCAAGATTTTTGGGCATATCCAAAGGTATTTTTTCCAATGTTCAACACCTTTCTCAAAGTCTTACCCACGAGATATTTTTTAAAGACAGTTCAAACAAAGTTATTAGATGATTGGCACACCGTAAGAAATTAGTGTCGCCGAGTATCCTTGACTTCTTTGGTGTTGGTATTACGTCAGTGTTCCTATGCAGATGCAATACGTTTTGTGCCTGTGCGTGGCTTGCAACTGCCATCACACAGCTGACGACTCAATCACTTCTATCATCGTGTGTTAGTTGAGTCCACGGTAAGTCATGGTAAATAAATCATAACTGTCTTAATTTTCTTTTTCTCTCCACATACGATGAACAGGGTCGCGAGAGAAGGCAAACAAACTGCAGACTTTTTAGAACTAGGAAGTCTGTACATATATTTTGATTTGAACAGCAAATGGCCTATTTTTGTACTTTTTCTTACATTCCGTCAGTTTTGCAGTCAGATATTAAATGAAGTTTAACGAGCTGTATCAATTATTACATGTAGTGGGGGGAAAGGATTGGACACTCATAACGTATCCTACCCTCGCTCGGCATCCTTCGGTTGGCAGGTAGGTGAGGCGCCACCGCGCGGCGGTGGGTTGTTCCCGAAACTTGCTGCCGCCACGTGGATGTGCCTCGTAATCCACCAACTCAGAACCCAGTGAGCGAGAGAATAAACCCAGAGTGCCAAACACACCGTCTTTGGAACTTTATTCCCTCGAACTGCCACCAACCACCCTGTCATAACAGAACTATAATCGGACTCCCTCCCTCTCCAGTTGTGTCCCATTAGGCTCTCTCGCTCCTTCTCCTCCCTCCCCACAAGTGTCAGAAGTAGGATGAGACTGGTTTCCAAGTGATCTTCGGCACTTGCATTGGTGGCGGGAATATCACGGCGATTCGAGTTAAGCAGGGGGGTGGGAGATGTGATTAAAGTTTATCTTAATGGAGGATAAACTCTCCCTAGACACACTCCAAGGAAAACTGCATCAGGACTGATAAAGTCAGAAGGGGGGATTCTACCCCAGCCTGGAGGATGGAAGAATGACATCTATGAACCGATACTCCCAGTCCAACCAAAACCTGAGAAAGACTCCCCCATGCCCACCGTAGTGATGGCTCTAGACAGGAAACTCCCCAGTTTCAGTGGACACGGTGACATAACTGGCCGAAGCACACCGATAGACGAGTATGTCACTGCTATCAAGCTTGCCTCCAGCGCTATCAAGTCCCAGAGGGACAGCAGGGGCAGTTTATACTGGACACGCTCAAGGGCAGTCCCCCTTAGAAGTTAAGGCATTGCTCTCCAATGGGGCTACAGTGGATGATGTTCTCGGCTACCTCAAGTCATCGTAGGGGAAACACTGACAGTGAGTATGCTTCAAAGGCACTTTTTGGAACAGAGGCAGGGCTGTGGAGAATCTGTTCGAGATTTCGCTGTGGCCTTACAACGGATTTTCCTTCCAAAAGAAGGACCCAGGCTTGTTCAAAGACCCCTGATGCAATAGTTCCAGAACAGTTTGACGGTCTCAGTCCAGAGGCCGTGAGAGTGCCTCGGCACCAACTGCAACTGCGCCAGTGACATCTGCAGAGATCAAGGTAGGCCAGGATACCATCAGGAGACTGGAGCAACAATTGGAATGAATGATGCAGTTGCTAGGTGCTCTCGTGACGTGTATTCTATGCAAACAGCTGCTACAGTTGCCAACTCAGCACAGCAACAACCTACTTCTAGCCACCAAGGCCCCACACCTGCGGTAAACAACAACCCTCGGCAGTAAGGAGCCAGACTGTCGGAGGGGAATCGGATGGCTCAACATTCTCCACCAAAGCAGTAAGTGACTGTTATACAGTTGGTGCCAAATTTGGAGAGACCGAGGTGGCATGTTTAGTGGACACGGGATCAATGGTCACTACTATCACTGAAAATTGTTACAACCATCATTTAAAGGGACTTGGCTACAAACTAAAGAACATACCCGAGTACTTTAGACTCTACTCCGCTAATGGTGCAACAATTCCCTATCTCAGCTTTTCCTTGTAATAAGGGAGGCACAATCCAACTCAGCTAATGGCACATCCGCTGGCATACTTGGCATGAATGTCTTGAAGAGGTGTTGGCCCAAAGTACCCTGCCTGAAAGTCCACAACAACCAGTTCCAGGAACCAGCAGGCTCAAACAGAGATTTTCTGTGGTTATCACCAATGAGACTGACCATGACATTCATCTTCCGCTGCATGGATGCTTGGGTATGCTCTGTCCTGTTGATGAAGTGGCACCATTCTGCGAAGAGGAGCCAAAGCTACTTGATGACTTGATGGAGGGGGTACAGCTAGGACTCTATCTTCTGTCTCAGCGACAACTACACTTGGCGCTGACCCGTCTGCCCCTCAGGAAGTGAAGGTGGGAGATCAGTTGTCAGGGGAAGAACGAGATAAGTTCAGCCAACTTTTGTAGAGGTATGATGATGTCTTCTCTAAGCATGACCTTGACCTGGGATTTTGTGACATAGTTCCACATACAACCAACACAGGCAACAAGGCACCAATTCGGCACCGATATCGGTCTCTACCCCCTCCCAGTATAAAGAAGTCCACCAGCATATCCAGGATTTGCTTGAGGCCAAAGTGATACGGGAAAGCTGCAGTCCCTGGGCCTCGCCTATCGTCGTGGTGAGAAAAAAAGTCAGTAAGGATGTGCGTGGACTATTGTAAGCTAAATACCATCACCGCGAAGTCCTCATTTCCAATACCCCGCATAGATGAATCCCTGCAGGCCTTGGGTGAAGCACGGCACCTCAGTGTGCTTGACCTTACATCTGGGTATTATCAGGTGGCCACGGCAGAAGAGGACAAGGAAAAAACTGCATTTGCTACACTGTTTGGCTTGTGAGAATTTGAGAGACTTCCCTTTGGTCTGTGTAACAGCCTAGCCATCTTTCGATGGATTATGCAGAGATGTTTTGGTGACCAGGCATTCGAGAGTTTGCTCAATTACCTCGACCTAATTGTCTACTTGATCTCTTTTGAAGAGCACCTACACTGATTAGAGCTTGTGTTTTCCTGCCTGAGGCAACATGGGCTCAAGCTAAAAGCCTGAAAGTGCGAGCTTTTCAAGACTCAGCTCAAATACCTTGGTCATCTGGTTGCTGCCGGTGAGGGGGTGAAACCCAATCCAGACAAGGTAAAGGTATAGTGAAGGATTGGCCAGAACCAAGTACCCTAACTGAGCTGCGCTCCTTCCTCGGTTTTGCCAGTTTCTTCAGGTAGTTTGTGCCACAGTTTGCCACCATAGCTGCCCCTCTGCAAAAGCATCTGCAGGGAATACCAGTGAAGGAGAAGACCCAGTCCGGGAAGACGACTGTGAAACTTGATGGATCTGTAAGGGCTACATTTTTGTCACTGAAGCAGAGATTGATTGAGGCACCTGTCCTGAGGTTTGCGGATTTTTCTCTCCCCTTTATCTTGGAGACAGATGCTAGCTCATGTGGTCTGGGCGCAGTTCTCTCACAAAAGATGCCAGATGGTTCAAAAGCAGCCATAGGTTATGCTTCTCCCTTTCTTTGTCGTGTCGAAAGGCGGAACAAAGATTAGTCCTCTTTCAAGTTGGAGTTGTTGGCCATACGTTGGGCTGCGTGTCAGGCTTTTCGAGACTACTTACGAGGCAATTGATGCATAATCTACACCGACCACAATCCCTTGAAGTATTTGGATACAGCTAACCTGAGTGTTGTTGAGTTACAATGGGTGCAGCAACTGGCATTATTTGATTTTCAACTGGAGTACCAGTCTGGCAGAAGCAACCGAGCAGCAGATGCCCTTTCAAGACACCCATTGGTGAGGCTGAGGAGGGACAGCAACTGGAGGTGTCGTCTGTTGCGGTGTCCGGTATTACTTCTGGTGATACGGAACTACCTTCAATGTTCTGTCCACAAATCCAGGCTTCGGCTGAGGGGGGTAGTCTGACCCTCCCTGGCTATTCCCAGGAAGAGTTAAGGAGCCTTCAGCATGCTGATAGAGTCCTGCCGAGAGTAATTGTCTACCATGAGAACAACCAGAGAGCTGCACGCCAAGAAAGGGAGAATGATGGGAAGGATGTGGCCAAAATGCTACGGCATCGAGACCGATTCTTCTTCAAAGAGGGAGTTCTGTATCAACACTGGATAAGTTCCAGTACTGAGAAGTGGGACCGCTTGGTTGTTCCCAGCGTGGTGACCGACACCATTTCGCGCCTCTTTCATGTTGATGCTGGTCATTTCGATGTTAAACGCACCCTCCAACTGATCCGCCCCCCTCTTCTTCTGGTTGGGTCTGGAGTCCAGAGTCAAGAAATGGTGTGAACAATGTCAACGCTGCACAATCGGCAAACGACCAAACAGGGGAACAAGGCCTCCAATGGGTAACCTCCAGGCTACTGCTGCAATGGAAGTGGTGCCGATTGATTTTTCTGTGTTGGAGGCCTCGAGTGATGGTTTTGAAAATGTCTTTGTCATCACAGATGTGTTTACATAGTATTTGTGGGCCATAACGGCAAGGGACGAACGGGTAGTTACAGTGGCTAAAATGCTTGTCAAGCACGTCTTCCTCCCATTTGGTGCTCCTCTACGTATCCATTCTGACAATTGGTGGTGCTATGAAGCAAAGGTTGTACAAGAACCCGGCAACCTATACGGTGCCGGGGACTCACACACTACCCCATACAGGCCCCAAGGTAATGGTCAATGCAAATGCTTTAACCGCACACTGCATAACCTGCTTGTCGCTCTCCTGGAACACCGCAAGGCCAGATGGACTGAAAGTCTGCCGCATCTTGTCATGCTCTATAACAACACGGCCCATGCCAGCACTGGATACGAGCCGGCCTACCTAATGATGGGAAGGAGGTTCCGGCTTCCTCAACACCTCCTGCTTGGTGTAAGTCACAAACAGCCTCATAGTGAAAGTCCCCACCAGTATGCTCAACAACTATGCAGGCAGATGGAGCATGCTCACGACTGCAATGACAAATATTGACATCAACACTGCTAAGCGTCAGGTTCGCCATGCTAAACACATCCTCGAGGCACCTGTTAACCGTGGTGACTTTGTGCTCATACGTGACAGAAAACAGCGGGGCAGAGTGAAGATTCAGGACCACTGGGAGGCAAACCCCTATATGGTAGTTGACTGACCATACCCACAACAGCCAGTCTACAGAGTTCGGGACCCAAAGGGCATGGAAAAAGTGCTTCATCACTGTGAGAACAAACACTGCCCTTGGAAAGTGAAACCCCCTGAGACAACAGTGGACTAAGTGTCATCTTCAGCTGTGCCCCCACCAAGCTCTTCCGAGGACACATCCGCAGCTGGTGATAGATGGGTCGCAGTCTTGACCTTTGCACCCAAAGCAGTCCCCACGGTGATCAATTCGCCACAGCTCCCTCCTGACCCTGAAATACCAGCACCCTATCAAGATGTGTCGGAGGGAAATCCTGTCAATGCTGAAGGCAACACCATTTGTACATGACTCCTATCACCAACTCCTATCTAGTCCTGCGGGGGGACAGCTCCACGAGTTCAATGCCAACTTGCGCTGCTTCGAACAAGACTTCTTCCAGCAATGACAATCACCGGGAAATGCCGAGAGTAACCAAGATGGAACCTTCTCCACCCTCAGCCCCAGATTCTCATGAGCAGTTGAAAGCACCAGAGCCAATTGCCATTCTTCGAACAGTGGACCCTGCATCACAGGACGAGGCCCAGTCTGCATTCACCGTGAAGCAACCATGAGAGGGAGACCTCCGGTCAGGTAACAATCTAGTGTTCTATCAAGACTCCTCACCCAAGTCAAGGACATTGTGTCGGGTGACACCGACTCTTGAGTGTGACTCTGATAAGAAGCAATCCAAAACTGCCACCGTCTATCTAGTGGACCTTTGCATTTCCAGTGATGAAAGGCTTATGGATATTGATGGTTATAATGCATACCAACACTGGTTGTGGTATTTGCAGTCTTCCAATGTTGTAAAGGTTCATGATGCCATGTATTGTCAGTTGTCACTAGTTGACCCATTGCCATTTAACATGTTTTTTCAGTGTGTAAATTCTTGTTCCAAATTTAGAACATTCTGAAGACACTGGTTGTAGTGTTCATAGTTTTCTAATATTGTAAAGGTTCATGACACTATGTCTTGTTACTATTTGTTCCATTGCCATTTAACATGTTTTCTTCAGGATGTTAATTCTTGTTAAAAGATTTAGAACCTTTGTCTGACAGTCGTCAGGGCCGATGACTATAGTGGCCTTTGGAGGAATGTAGTGGGGGGAATGGATTGGACACTCATAACGTATCCTACCCTAGCTCAGCATCCTTCAGTTGGTGGGTAAGTGGGGTGCCACCGCTTGGCGGTGGGTTGTTGCCGAAACTTGCCACCACCACGTGGATGTGCCTCGTAATCCACCAACTGAGAACCGAGTGAGCGAGAGAATAAACCTAGAACACCAAACACATCGTCTTTGGAACTTTATTCCCTCGAACTGCCACCAACCACCCTGTCATAACAGTACTACAATCGGACTCCCTCCATCTCCAGTTGTGTCCCATCCGCCTCTCTCGCTCCTTCTCCTCCCCCCCCAAAGTGAGATGAAACTTTTTCTCAACTAACTGATTATCATCAACCACTGACAGCTGCACATGTTTTATAATCACAGTACTCATTAAAATAACATAAATAATGTCTTTCTTGTTGAATGTTTTGATCAATCTGCAATAAAATTCACTATCTGAAATACAATTAACCTCATTCCAGGAAATCAGATACCACTAATAATGTTTACAGCACCTTAAATATCAATCCCTCTGACAGTCTTAGTTTACCTTTGTAAGACAGAATAATGACAAGACAACAACCCATCATCAGGTGTATATCAAGCTGAATCTTATGTTGGGTTTGTTTGTATCCAGTGAGTGGACATCACAGACTTAAGAATGCTCACATCGTCGGTCAGCCCTCTGACCTCTCTACGTATTTTGTTGAAGCAAACATGGATAGCCTCTCCTCCTTGTTCACCGCGGAAGCCAAGACCCACTTGCCATCGCGAGATCCAAGGTATGACATGTTCTTCCAGGAGGTGCATCTTAGGTGTCACCGATTCATCCCTGAACTTGGTGCAGAAGAACTGCGTGTATTGCTCGATACAGCTGTCTACGTTATTAAAATGTCCAAACAAAACAAAAAAAAGCAAATGTCGGAAATGTATAAAAGAACAATTCCTGGTTTATGAGTGTTAATGGGGTACATTGGACTAATCTCTCAGGTAGTTTTCAGAAGGCAAGTTCAAACATTGTACACATTGTACTACTATGTACATGTAGATTGGAATCCATGGAGGAAATGATGGACAAATTTTAGCAAGGCAGGAAAATCTCAGAAAACTGTTCTTGGGAAGCAGTATACTCAAATAAGCCATTTGCGAGTTACGTTTGAATAAAATCTGGTGCACTGAGTTCTTTCATGTGAACATAACTTGAATTCTCCATACAGAAACCACTGTTGCTATACCTCGTGATTCGGGGCAAGCTTTTGCTTAGTTACAAAAGAGACGCCTTGCAACAATACATTGTTCTCAATGGATAAGAACGGCACAAAGGAACCAGTCCATTCAAGAGATGGTGAGCGCTATGCAAAAGCTTGCCCCAAGTCACGAGGTATAGCAGCAGTGTCTTTAGTCTGGGGAATTAAAATTGTTAAGTTTCTGTGCTATCAGATAACACAGTGTACCAGATTTCATTCAAATCTAACTCGCAAGTGACTTAATGACTCTGCATCCTGCAAGATTCAAAACTGGGTTTGAATGTGAAAAGCAAGGAACTTACCTGCTGCCAAGTGGTATGCAGATATGAAATTCTTTGACCTTGTGTCTGCTTTGTGCTTACCAAGTTCTTCTATCTCCTCTGTACCGAGCCTTCTTACAACATTGCATTTGTTGTGACACCTTAAAAAGAGTGTGAGCAGTTGATGATACTTCCTGGAAAGGTTGTCAGCATTGTGCATCTTGGAAGGCGAAGCTGGGTACAACTCCTCAGTTTTCCGGACAATGGAGGATGTCGGTTTTCTGATATTGTCCTCCTGTTCACAGTGGAGGTAAACAACTTCATTTAAGTGTGTGCAACGCTGAGCATGAATGTATCTTTATTACACATCTTGAAATAGTATAACAAGCTATGCATTTGGTTTGTACCTGGCAACATTTGTGCACGTGGTTCTCAACGAATGCATTTCCATGATATGCCTGCCCGGCGATGAACTCCCATTTCCTGCAGAGTCTTGTGCAGCTGAGAAGTCAGGGGTCCTCAGCCGCACTGCAGGGTGGTGCTCTTCCTCAGAGATGCTGCAGCTGATTTCTGGAAGAAACATTAAATTGCAGTGCAACCAAACCGAGGAGGGGGTGGTTCTGAAATCTGGGTCAGCTTTGAAGAACTGAAGTTCACGGAGGGGTCCATGGAAAATGCTACACAAGGATCACTTGAGCCAATTAAGCTATCTCCCGCTTATGGGCAAACTTTTATCTTTTTTGGATAATGTAGACCTTATTAGTACTTTGAGGATGCACATGCATCAACAGCTGTCCCTCAACCCCTGCTTTGGCCTGGTACTACTTGTATCCTCACCTTTTCCTTATGTTTGGCCAAGTTCTCCTGTACAGCATCTGACAGCAGCATCACTGTGACCATGTTATCACTTGCGCTTGTTGTTTGAAGCACCAGAGCTGACAGTTGGACTTCTAGCGCTGCCCCATTTGCTTTCCAGGCATCTGCTTCCTCCTCTAGTGCAAGGGCATTTCTTATGTCAGCTGTGTATTCTCCAAATTTCTTCTCCGGGTTCTTCTCTTCTTGTACATGTAGCTCTCCAGACATTGCCAAAGTTTTGCTTAGCTTGGCATCAAGCTCATGACGGGCATTTTGCAAACCGACATAATACTTTAGAAAAATGGCCAGGCTTATGTGAAGACCTGGTTGACACACCTGAACGAAAGTATGTGTCCAAACAGAATGAATGAATTATGAGCTTTGGTTCAAGTAGATCACAGTGTGCTTATATTGTTGAGAGTGAGTCTTACAGACTCTGGTCAACAATAGTTGGGCCAGCCCAACTGTAGCACTACAGTTGGGACTGTCCTAGCCCAGGTTGGCTTCCTATTAAACCATACTAGAGGGAGTCCAGGATATAATAAACGGAGCAAAATCGGGCGAAAATTTTGTAACTAAATTTTTCAACACCGCTACCTTTTCAAAGGAGCCAATTTCACGTCTGTAACTCCTATGCATCCTTATCTCCACAGCTGGTGGGATAAGAAATTCAACACATCACCACCAAAGACAAAAACGGGAAAATAAAGTCTGATGTAACGTTAATTCTTGCCATTGTTGTGGACTGTTTCAGCCATTTTCAAGTGCAGTTTGTACAGTGTGCACATGCAACTATCTAGTGCACGAGATTCCGAGCTGCGTACACACACACATCAAAACTACATTGACTGCAACCAGCAAAACTAAAGTTTAACCGAACCCACTCATTGTGAAAATGTTCACATAAAGCATGCACAATGTGGTTCTCAGCCCTGAGTACCATTGATTGCCAGGCCGAGCACACACTATCGGGCCAGGGGCGTGGCGAGGGTGTGGCGTGCGTTGGTGACGGTTGGCCTAAGTTACCTGCACACAAGCTGAGTCTACTACGGCCAGTAGTAGGGAAAGCTAAAATTCATAATTTGTACAAATCCTGGCCAATTTCTAGCATGTATTATGTGTTAACAGGTGGACTTAAAATAGAAAAAAAGGTGTCAACAGAATTTGATAGAAGTTAAGGGACTCCCGGCAGTTCCGTGTCGAGGGGAGAGGGTATTGTAGCATTTTCTGCAATTACTTGAATTATTTGTGTTACCAGGGTGTGCTGAGGTACCGGGGTCAAAGGGGGTACCCAGGGTTCCAGTTCGCTGTGGCAGAATAAAATAATGATGATCAACGGAGGGATTCTGGACTGGCAACTAAAACAATGCACAAATTTAATGAAGTACACTGAATGAGTTGTCATGTGCACAGCGCCCTCAATTGACCTGGCCACAGCAATGGAAAGTTTTGTTTGGTGGTGGGCCTTAAAATTTCTCTCTGTCCACATTTGCATTTACTTCTTTTAGTGAATTTACATTACTCAGACACTCTCGATAGAAGCGACATTAAATTGATTGTACACAGACCATTGGTACCGATGGTCTGTGATGGACCAATAAGGAAACAGTGCCCATGGCTTGTGTACTGCTAGAACGTAGCCAATAAGAGTACCCATGCTCACCTGCTCCACACCCACAGTGGCCTTTACGATCCAGAATTACAAGCACATAAACAGCGGGATGACCACAGGGTTTTACGAGCGCTGTGACAGCATGTTGTTTCGTGATTTACCACTGCACTGACCTTCAAGGCGGTGGCTGGGTTTGTCAAGCACCTGAATATTAAAACATAAAGTCAGCAATAGTAAGGAAAAAGAAAGAACAGTGCAGTGGGGAAAATTTGCAAACTGCCTGGTGGAAGCCGCAGCAAAACGAAATAGAGTAGTGCACACTTATTAAATTAGCTCTAAGGCAAGGATATTGAATAATCGGCTCCCCAAAAATGTATGCCTGCATGCGCTTCCATTTTTAGAACCGGACAGTGTATTGTGTGAAGAAACTGAACCATTGCAAACTAGTTATTCTCTGTTTATTCCACTGGGCAACTCAATATGAGAATCCAGAAAGACTGATAAAAATCATGTTGATTCAATACTTCGTTCTTTATTCGGAACATTTTCAGGAACATCTTTAGATGGCTTTCATTAGTCTTTTGTTTTTCATTCTGTTGAGATATCTGAATGTTATCAGTTGATCACCTACTGGTTTCCACTAGGCACGTACTGGGCTAATTATACACATGTCCATGTATTGTACAAACTGTGCGATCACAGTAAAAATTGGCCCGAAGACGGTGCTGAAATAATGAAGTCAATGTGAACCGCTTTACCAAAATGTCCCCGGTGTTTTTCATGTGTATGAGCTGATTTTAACATTAATATCAGGAGCCCCCATTTACTTATGTCTTGTGGTTAGTTTTATTACCCTTCATGGGCCAACTGTGCCTTTCCCGCAACCAGTGGTAAGCAGGGTTCAAGGAGGACTAGAACAAGGGCAGATCCAGCCTCATTAACATACAGAAATACACAGGGGTGAGGGTTCCATGGCCCCGTTTGGTCCCAGCCTGTCCATTGTATTCTTGTATTTTAATGGGGCTTGATCCGCCCGTCGAGAAGGCACACTTGGCTGTTTCCTTGACAGAGAATGGACCTATGGACTGATCTTTATGATGATGTTGGAGGGAAAAGTGGGGTGCGAGAAGGGAAAAGGGGGTGCAGGATCGAATTTGGAGTATTCAGTATTGTCAAGTCAAAAGCGAGGTTCAAGAATGGAAAAGAGCAGGATCGAATTTGCGTGTGGGGAGTATTCAGTTTTGTCTACTCAAAAGCGAGGTTCAAGAACGGAAAAGAGCAGGAGCGAATTTGCAGTGTGGGGAGTATTCAGTTTTGTCTAGTCAAAAGCGGGGTGCGAGAAGGGAAAAGAGGGATGCAAGAAGGGAAAAGTGGGGTGCGAGAATGGAAAAGTGGGTGTAGGAGAAGGGAAAATTCCGAGAAGGAGAAAGTGTGTGCTAGAAGGCAAAAGTGGAGTGTGAGAAGGGAAAAGTGGGATGCGGGGACGAATTTGCAGTGTCTTGAGTCTTGTTAAGTCAAAAGCGGGGTGCGAGAGGGTAAGGGAAGGGGTGCGGGCGTCAATTTGCAGCAAGTTGTGTCTTCACGTTTGTCAAGAAAAAGAACAAAGGGATTGCATGCGGTACTATCTTTTAAGTGGGTGGTTGTTGCTCAGTCAGTCAGTCAATTTTTTTTTCTTTTTTTAGCTTTGTTGGATCGTCACCTTCATTGTTGCTACTCAATTTTACCCAAATACTGTACATACCCAAAATATCAATATCGAGAGTTTTCAGCAGCTAGAGCTTTTCTGTTGTAGTTTTCCTTTTCTTCCTCTGCCAATGCACGCCACTCCTCGCAAATGTTTTGATTTGCAGGTGTAAAATTCAATGTACTCGCTACAGCTTTTTGCAACATAAATAAGCAGAGTATTTTGATAACGGCGACTTTAAGCCGTGGTCTTGAGATTTTGTTTTATTGGATTGACATGTTACAGGTTCATATTTATGAGACGGGAAACAGTGCTTTTCAAGCATCATCGTCAATGTCAAATGGATTTCTTAATGAACTAAAATTCATGGCCAGATTTTTGGGATTTATCAATACAAATCTACATCCAGGTCAAGGAACCAGACTACATTCACTTATTTGTCGTTGACTAGATCTTCAGGGCGCTGCCGTTTTTTAACAAAAATTTCCCTCAAAACCAAAATTCCTGTTCTCTTTTCTTTCTAATATGAAAGAGGACATCACCAACAACTTGTTTTGATAAGTTATTTCGAAAAAGTAGAATTTGTTCCCTTATAATAGGAACAGGGTGCTGAAGGTAATGAACCCCTAGATAAGGTCACAAAGAACTTGTAAACATGAAAAATTAGTTCCTTCAACAAGGTAAACCAAGAATAAATTAGAACCAAATTTGTGGTCGTTTTGTACCCAAGTTTTATACCCTGGACGTCAGTCATAATGAAATGAGGACAGCGCCCAACCTGGGCTAGGACTGTCCCAATTATAGTTGTTATAGGCCTACATGTAGTTGGGGCATAACAGTCTCAACACGGTCTTTACCTTTCTCTGTGGTTTCCAGGACCAGGCCCGTAGGCTGGAGGGGGTTCGGGGGTTCGAACCCCCCCGCTCTCTCGAGTTCCGCTCGTTGGATTTTTTTTCTAATAAAAAATTTATTTTAATATGCTGTAATTTTGGGAATATAAGCCACAATTTATACATTGATTCTCACGAGGAAAATGCCTCTGTGGTTTATAATGAACTGCGGGCAGTTTATATGGCAACATTTAAAGAATGACATCAGTCCCTAAATGCCGGTTCGCGACAAACATGGAGCTTGTTGATGTTGTGTTCCAAAGCACATTATGATAGGCCTTTGTATACAAATATGTTTTCACAGTGCCCAAAATTCCACTTTTGGTTTGACGAAACCCCCCCCCCGTCTCTGGTCAGGCAACGGGCCTTGGGACGAGGCCTATAGTTTTTCATTCCTGTAAACTATAAGTGTGGAATAATAAAAGCAAAATACATTGTACTTACTCCATCATGTCCGTATCACGTAGGTGTGCCAGCGTTCCTAAAAGCATGCTCAAAGACTAGTATCTTTAAAATAGGCCTACGTAGTGATAGATGATACAAAAAGTCGCGAACGTGTAGCCTACGTCACCGCACCCACGTGTTTTTGCAGTGTGTCTAGTCGGTCCGCCAACTGCGTCTGCTTGGAGCTTGCCCTGAAGAAGGTACCCAGTTACTGAAAGCTCGGCAATTACACATTTCGGAGCACTGACTATATATTTCATTCTTATCAATATTCTGAAAAAGGGTTATTGTTGTTGTGAGATTCATGGCACCTTTGGCAGAAAATAGGTTTTCGATGCGGCGTGAGTTTTTGTGTAGTGACGTCATGCAAAGAANTTGTCAAGAAAAAGAACAAAGGGATTGCATGCGGTACTATCTTTTAAGTGGGTGGTTGTTGCTCAGTCAGTCAATTTTTTTTTTTTTTATAGCTTTGTTGGATCGTCACCTTCATTGTCGCTGCTCAATTCTACCCAAATACATACCCAAAATATCAATCCCGAGAGTTTTCAGCAGCTAGAGCTTTTCTGTTGTAGTTTTCCTTTTCTTCCTCTGCCAATGCACGCCACTCCTCGCAAATGTTTTGATTTGCAAGTGTAAAATTCAACGTACTCGCAACAGCTTTTTGCAACATAAATAAGCAGAGTATTTTGATAATGGCGACTTTAAGCTGTGGTCTTGAGATTTTGTTTTATTGGATTGACATTTTACAGGTTTATATTTATGAGACGGGAAACAGTGCTTTTCAAGCATCATCGTCAACGTCAAATGGATTTCTTAATGAACTAAAATTCATGGCCAGATTTTTGGGATTCATCAATACAAATCTACATCCAGGTCAAGGAACCAGACTACATTCACTAATTTGTCGTTGACTAGATCTTCAGGGCGCTGCCATTTTTTAACAAAAATTTCCCTCAAAACCAAAATTCCTGTTCTCTTTTCTTTCTAATATGAAAAAGGACATTACCAACAACTTGTTTTGATAAGTTATTTCGAAAAAGTAGAATTTGTTCCCTTATAATAGGAACAGGGTGCTGAAGCACATTGTGATCGGCCTTTGTATAAAAATATGTGTTCACAGTGCCCAAAGTTCCACTTTTGGTTTGACGAACCCCCCACCCGTCTCTGGTCACAGCAACGGGCCTCAGGACAAGGCCTATAGATGAATTTCATTCCTGTAAACTATACATGTAAGAGTGGAATAATAAAAGCAAAATACATTGTACTTACTCCATCATGTCCGTATCACGTAGGTGTGCCAGCGTTCCTCAAAGCATGCTCAAAGACTAGTATCTTTAAAATAGGCCTACGTAGTGTCTTGACAGATGATACAAAAAGTCGCGAACGTGTAGCCTAAGTATGTCACCGCACCCACGTGTTTTTGCAGTGTGTCTAGTCGGTCCGCCAACTGCATCTGCTTGGAGCTTGCCCTGAAGAAGGTACCCAGTTACTGAAAGCTCGGCAATTACATATTTCGGAGCACTGACTATATATTTCATTCTTATCAATATTCTGAAAATGGGTTATTGTTGCTGTGAGATTAATGGCACCTTTGGCAGAAAATGGGTTTTCGATGCGGCGTGAGTTTTTGTGTAGTGACGTCATGCAAAAAANGCCGGCATGGCATTGCTAGGAAAATTGCGCCCTCTCTTGGTCTAATTCGAGGCTCACCGACCAGAATTTTTTTATTCACACTGCACTGACTTTCCATTGGCAACTGACACTGGAAATATCGCTACATAGAATTTTTAAGAATGAAATTGTAATTTTATTTATAGAGTTGTCAAAGTGAGAAAATAAGTTCGCGTTCTACATCATAAACTTTGGTAGATGTGGCGTGTCTGGCTGATTTTTTTTTATCATTTGTTCCGTTAGACATTTCTTTATTGAGCCTATTTGTTCAATTTCAAATGAATAAACAAATAGCTGACTCAAGTGATCAGTTGGCTGAGCTATGAGTGATTCCAGACATTAAGCTGTATGATTGATCAGTTAACTAAACGATTGATATCAGTCACTTAAGTGAGTTAGTTACCTGCACTGATTTCTGGATGTTTTGGTTGCTAATTGGTGGGTTGAGGTGAGGTTGGTTTGCATTGACAAATTTGAAGCTGTCAATGTGGTGCTAAATTTGGCCCACAACACCAAAAGTCGATTACAACTGGCAATTACACACAGAAATCTATAAAACCACTGACGTATACCACTACTTATCCGCCATAAATCAATATTTTATTGTCAAATTCTACAAGTGCATGTTTTATTCCTGTAAAACACACGACAGTAACAACCAAATAACATATATCTTGACCATTATATCTTATATTATCAATAGTTACTGTATGTACAAAGAATTTTTTTCACATTTATTCTAGTCCTCTCCAATCCATTCGTTGGCAAAAGATATGTGAAGCAACTTGCTGTTACTGAAAAGTGTCCTGCTCGAGGACACAGCGAGTCCGGGACATCAGCCAAGACTTGGCTGTCAGCTCATACCTGCACCTTTACATCGGAAAACCAAACTTGACTGCCAGGCCAAGGTTCATTATTTGGCTAACCTCACAATTTGTAATCCCTTGTCATGTACATGTATGCATTTTGAGATCTGGCCAGGGCATATCTTATAAAATGAAACGAAAATAAATACAATGTCCTCACTCAGCCTATGTTCTTTGCTTCTGTTCAGTTTCCATATTTCACTAATATTTCTATTTTTCCACTATATAATCAACCCACAAGTAAATGTAAATAAATCTTTAACATAATCTGCATCCACCAATCGGTGATTCGGTGTCAATATTCGTCAAATTCAAGTCATTATTAAAACAGCACATTGCAGTGGTTTACCATCCTGCCATACAACCACATTAGTTGCACTGGGGTCACTACTGGAAGATTAAAAAAACAAA
>NW_019091359.1:94712-108323 GCF_001949145.1 Acanthaster planci
CAAAACAAAATCACCCCCCAAAAAGTGATTTTTCCGAAGTCCGATTGCAGCCATTTTTTAAATGGCAACCCTCAACTTTCTCGGGCACTTAGGACCATTTTTCAACCATAGTTTTCAGCCCTTCTGCCCTCATATGAAAGCTCAAAGATCCTCTAGCTCTCCGCCAGTGACGCACCAGAATCTTGCCTCGTTCCGAAAATCTCAGAAATTTATCGAACCCATTTGATTGATTGTCGGGTGCAGTGTTGGAAATTGGGGGATGGGGGTGGGGAAGGGGGAGGGGATAACTTGCCTGGCCATGAAAATGGGGGGGGGTGGAGAGTATATCCCCCGCCCCATTTTTGGGGGGGGAGTGGCTATTGAATCACTGCCCCCACCCACTTTTTTGTGATGAGCAAAAAAATTACAGCGGATTGTGAAGAATTTTCAGGATTTTCAGGCAGGCACTAATGAAAGTAAATGAACTTGTGTATGGGAGAAATATGGAAGGGTTGCGTAGCACCGTGATCAGAATATCGACAAGAATGTAATATCAAATCAGTGCTTAATCTGCTTGCCCTGAACTTAGGTTCTCAGTTACCGAAAGCTTGGCAATCACATATTTCAGAACACTGATTTGATGTTATATTCTTGTCGATGAACTTGTGTATGGGTTGTGTTCATAAAAAAACTCGTGAGGAGGCAACATCGTATCGCTTTTGCAATGGGAACGGAAAAAGCCACTTAATTACGGCCATTAAGGGGCCATTATAATGTTTTGAAAATCTGCCGAGCAATAATGGGCAACCCGCGCCCCGGCAACCATGGGTGTTGCGAACTTCTCTGAAGGCTGAACGGAATTTAAACCGGAAATTCACGAAGTTAAGACGTTGGACTTTCCAGAAATTGGTGGAAAGGGATTTTAATACTTCATTGTGAAAAAAAATTGGTAATTTTGGGTCTTCATAAGATTTACGGAAGTGCAATGCTTGAGACTGCATAGAAGAAATTATCCTTCAGCCATTTGCCGCTCAGACGAAAACTGAACATAATTGTACAGTCGTGAGTATGTGTATTAAATTTGATGTCTGTACTGGGAAAATGCACATCTTGTAAAAACTGCGTATTTATGCTTTGTGCAACCCGTGCCTGCCAGGCACGCACCATCTCACAGTTCTTATATTGTTGGAGGAAAACGCCTATTTCAAGTGTAATGTGTTCTTATAAAGGGTTTTTGAAACTTGAATCTGACTGTTTGGGCCACGAAACGTTCAAAATATTTCCTTCCCTGAATATCAGAGGGGAAATTTAGCTAAAGTGGTGGTGGGGGAGGGTTAGACAAATAAAGCACAATTATAAAAAACTTCCCATATATGTGCTTGAATCCCAATATGCCTAAATACAAAAATTGAAAATGGTGCATTCATACATTATTAATATTCTTGTGGGCTGTAACCTGGTGATTAACAAATCATGCCATGTACGAATGGAAAAGCTGTTTAATTCAAAACTAGCGTCAATTCGTCAAGGGTGATGCTCAACTTGAAGTACAAGGATGCGGAGGGGAGGGCAAAACGGGGTCTATTCCACCAGAGAAAAAGGACACTTAAATGGTTTTCTAAAAGCAGAGAAAACCGTAGTTCGTGGATTGTTGAACCATGACTTTTCAAGGTGTGTACAAGCCCCTACTTTTAGCCTCGCCCCTAAGAAAGGCAAAAGAGATTAGCCTACATAAAGTTCCCAAATTGTTGCCCTTCTCTCCAAACAATTTGCCCTGCCCCAAAAAAATTGAGCGGAAGTCTGGATCTGCCTTTGCATTGTACGATCGTCGCCGTTTCTAAATGCATTCTTGAAGATTGATGGCATGAAGGTTCGAATTCTTTAATCACTTGTGGATTATTTGAAATTCCATAACAAAGTGCATCGACTTTCAATGCAAGGCCTTAGTTTTTGAAGCGTCTTGGAAACGTGAAGGTCTCGAGGAGGGTTCGGCGCTTGCCCCTTTAAAAGTGACGACAGTTGTGCGAGCTCATCCCTGCCTCCACGCCTGTAAATTAGTAATAATCAATTTACGAGAACCAGACTGACGAGGCAAAAAGGGTTAAAGGTCAAGCCTGTGGTAACTTGTTTACATCCGGGCACTTACGATTGTGCGTGATAAGTTTGATTTAGACTGGCGAACTGTTGTCGTTTTAAGCCCTCTGAATTCCGTCAGAATGTCGTGTGCCTTGCATATTTAAACGTCTGTTACCCCCACGCTCTGCTCTTGCGATAATTCTGTTTCAGATTTTCAGCATTTGTCCACCGTTAGTGTTTCACAAGAGCGGCAAAGGGGGAAGCAATACAAGTGAAAGTTGACCAGCTTCACGCGACGTGGCAGGGAACGGCTCCTGACTGTGTGTGTTAATTGTGCGTGCATTCGCCGCAACGAAGTGTCCCCAAGAAACAGTGGTAGGCCTAATTCACTTGAGCGCTCTTTGTTTGTAACGGAATTCCTGACATTGTAACACCCAGGATTAAGATATCAAGAGAATAGACAGTCTTCGCTTTCCAGCTCGCCTGCAATTAGGGATTATGAATCCATGCACGCCGTTATTTGTGAGAGGTCAGTGCTCAGACCTAACTGTGCACCGTTCCGTTTTGTCATTGTAATTTTGTCTTGCGCTGCAGCGCTGTAATGTACATGTAGGCCTAATTGCGGATTGCGTGAGTGCGGGTGTCATAAGCATGGCTGGTGGATGAACGAGGCCTATTTGGCTGAAAAATGGCTGCCCCGTTTACCTGCCAACAATTCAAGATGTTTTTGTGGTAAAGTATTAACAATGCACAATGTGTACCTATCCTAGCAAACAGAGTGAAAAAATGTTGCATCCTGACTCCATCCATTTCAGCAGTGGTGTACAAAGTCTATGGGGAGTGAAGAGAATTTTCCAAGTATTTTCCAACAACATTGGTAAATGTTTCTCAGTCCAGAATTTGTGTCTTTCCAGCATTTCTGTAATGACTGACTTTTATTGAGATGATATATGATGAGAAAAGTGGAGTCAGAATGCAACATTGTTTCCCAATCCAAGAGACTTTCACTTTCTTGTAGTGACCTGTCTCCATCCAGTTTGTTTTATGCCTTTGATGTGGACTCTTGTTGAGTACAGTGTAGGAATATGTAATGTATGTTGGTTGGGCGTGATGTTGAGCTTTGTTAATGCTAAGGTACCCATTTAGATTTATGGTAGGCCTGTTTTTTTACCTAAATATGCTAAATGTGTTAGTTTTTGGTAGTTTCCTTGTCATGCCGTCAATTTTTTTTTAGGGGGGGACCACTATAGTTCGTGTTGGAAGTCACAAACAGTGTGATTTGCATACCAATTGGTTAAGCTTCTGTCACGTCTGTCTTGGGCAGTCATTACTTATAAGACACCTCTCCATTCTACAGTGCTGTATCACTCATTTTTTAAAACTTCTCAGAAGATGTGTGCGAGTACAAGATAACCTCAGCAGCCTCAGAAAGTCTTCTTTCTGCACAACTGAAAGATCAAAGAGTCCTTTTAGGGTGGACATTGCTCAAAAGAATTCTTACCAAGTTTGGCAGATGAGGCCACATGAGTGGCAGGATCCATAAAAAGTAAGGATTTCTCTGCCTTGTATGTAAATACAGTGTCACATGGCACTTTGCTTTCGTTTGACTCTCATCTGTGTCAATGGGCCTGAGAGCAGTAGCATAGAAATTATGTGCTGCTATAAATCAGCACAAAAGCCAGCCTGATGTACAATATACATATACATGTATGCATATATGTGCACAAGTTGAATTGGCTAACTGATGAAATACATCAAATCCCTCTGTGGATTTGCCACTGCCACTGTGAGTGGCAGAACATAATTACATGTATTCCTATATCAGCTCTGTTTTATTAAAGCCTCTAAATCTGCTACCCTGAGATGCCATGAAATTCTCAACCTACACTTCATTGATTAAATTTTGAAAAGTTGGCGAAAGTTTTATGGAAACTTAAGTCACTCCTTTTGTATTTTCTCCAGGCTTGTAGCTTTGCTGAATTCAGCAGAAATCAATTTTACACAGCGTTGAGGCTGTCAACTTGAGTAACCTGGGTGATTGAATAGTCACCGAAAGTTTTACTACAAAAACATATCCTCATCCAAGATCATGAGAAGGGTCATATGAAATTGCCTAGTCTAAACAGTTGGAAAACAAATTGCTAAGCCTGTGTATTTTCAGGTTTTCTTACAGATCACCTGCCGAATGGATCAAAATCCAACACATGAGAATCAAAGCCAGCCGAGTGCAAAAAATGCAACAGGGAGGGTTTTATTGCATAGCGCACACTGCTGAGTTGAGACACTGTGAAACTTAGTGTGCACCGTGCGGGTTTTGTTGACTGCTAAATGAATCTAGCCATGCAGCTGTGTCTGCTGAATTTGACGTGGTCAGGGTTAAAGCTGTAACGTTCATGTGGATGTGTGGTCACAAGTGTATTTTCTTTTCAGAGGAAAAGCCAGGGTGTGTATGGTTTGGGTATGTAAAAGGCCATAAACAGCAACATCCCAACCACTTCTGGGAACATTTTTTTTTTTTTTTGTGGAGAAAAGTTCAGTACTACAGTCTACCAATCTCAGTGATCTGGTTTCAGAAGATTTGCATGACTACTGATAGGGATGTATAGATATTGGTTTGTCGTAATGTCAACGGTTAGTGATCAGGAACCACTTTACATGAGTTGTTGCAGCTATATTGTACACATATGCAATAGTTACGTTCATTCACATCCTGTCCGCATGCTGTGTGTGTATGTATGTGTACATGGCATGTTTTTGTCAGCAACATTGTTACTTACAGTACATTCTCTTGTATTTGTTCTCATATTTTGGAGATACATTTATGACAGTTCATTTTTTTGGGCAGTTGGACATCATGTGTTGTCTGCAAGTTCACTCTCCCCGTGCCTGAAATATTTGTGTGTGTGTGTCAGGTATAGTCAGATATGCAACTGTACGTGTACAATGCATGTATACAAAACACCGTGATGCTGCATTTCAACATTGTCATGAAATCTGCCTGTGATTCCTGCTCTGTTCTACATGTACTTGTTGAAATTTCTGGAAATTTTCTATGAAAAAAAATCAGGGAGTTAGATGCAAGGATTATGAGTGCTCGGTCTGTTTGATGTAAGTCTGTGATTCTCTCCTCATGCATATGAATGTAGATCCAGCAACATGTACACACATGTAGACAACCCAGCATCTCTGTCATTTATTAGAATGTCAGGGAGCTCTCATAACAGTTGCATAAATCTTTGTCATGCGATTGATGAATACCGGTGGTTCACAATAGTGTGCCACCAAGAGTTTGCAACGTGTTGGCCAATCATAACGCGCGAAATTTGTTGACCCTTTCCAAACGGGCATTGGGTCGACAAATTTTCTCACATTTTGATTTGCCAACGCATTGCAAACTCTTGGTGGGGCACTATTGTGAAACGGCCGTATTACATGACATGGAATAATCCTCCCGGTGCATAGTGTGCACCTGCACTGGCAAAAATGCCATTCTTGACGAATGCCCGCTATGCACGGTTGCTCCGTAGATTGTGCTGCAGTGCAGCTGTTCAGACAAAATGGCCAACTCCTAATCCCGACCATCCTCAATCCTTCAAAATCCTCCGGGTGGTTTTGAAGGATTTTGGAGGACTGATGCTGCATGGCAAAATTGCATTGCTGATTGCGAAGCATGCATTGTCTCGAGGTTGTGGGTTAGACCTTGTGGTGTTCCTGTTCAGCCATGCATAAATTCATGCCCACATAATATGTGAAATCCTCCATACTGCTCCTGGATTCTATTCACACTGCCTCAGCATAATGAGAGGGATTACCAGAGGTTTTTGAAGTAGGCACCCCTCCACAGAACATATGCAATATTATTGTAGGATTTTGGAGGACTGAGGCTGTATCCAAGTTTTTTTTCGGGGGGGGGACGGTCAGTTTGATAATTTTGAAGGCTCAAGGTTTTATCCTAGCAGAAAGGGCCTAGAAGGTTAGCGTTAATGATAGATGTAAGGTTGTCTTCTTTCTGGTAATGTAATGCTGATACTGCAAATGTATAAAGAAAAACAATCCACTTTGTTATCAGATAATTAGAGGAATTTGCCAGCCATTCATGAGCAGTCTTTGAGGTAATAATTGATCAGAACTTCCGCAAGGGAAAATGCCAAGTACGTATACATGCAAGTTACCAATCTGATGACAGAAATTTATGCAGGCATTGTACAAAATAAATCATGAATGTTTCACAGTAATGTGGTGGATAGAGACTAATTCCATTTAAAGATAAATGAAATGATCCATTCTGCTTGGTTTTGCTCCATAGAATGGAACATGCGGTCTTTCATGTCATAAAAATAATATTCTTGTTGCAGCTACGTTGAACATGAGTGTGATAGTAACATTCGTTCACATCTTATCCACATGCTGTGTGCATACCTGTATGTGTACATTACATTCAACTTGGCTCTGTCTAGTGGAAAGAGCATTCTGCCAGGCCCTTCATACTGTGTAGGTTACAGACAGCATAAATAATAGAGTACCAAGCCTCTGCGCTAGATATATCGCATAACATCAGTGAACTGTAACTGGAACTGTACAGACTGCTATGGGAACCGTGGAAGATGCTGCTGTGAGTAGGCACACTTTCATTCAATGCAGAGTGTATGCCACTTTTTTTTCGATTGAATGTGCACAAAGGCTTTCCCGTACCATCTTTGCGTGACAGGTATAGACCTTGCGCGGGACACACGGTTACAAAATGCTCATCGGTACCAGTGGTATTCCACATTACATTAGACTAACGCATGGTGTCCATAGCTGCCAGTAAAACTTAGAAGCTGTAATGCAAAACACTTCCTGCCTGCTCATATTGATATGGACAGGTCACCAGTCTAGGAGACACAACTCCCAAGTAGACTCACAGAAGCAAGAACTTGGTAAAGAGGTTAGAAAATAACCTAATATTTATTCACGTTTATGTGCATGCATTGCTTGTGGCCTGACAATACACAAATTTGTACATTGACACATTAGCTCTGTGTAAGTGTACACGTTCCAGAATAGTTTTTTTTGGGGGGAGGGAAAATTTGCAAAGATTGCATCGTTATTGGCTTTTTCAAGTATGGGAAAGATAAATGGGGCTTTTAGCAGGCTTTAGGGGAGAAAGGACATAAATCATCCCCATAAGTGTAACATGAAAAAAAAGGTAATACGGGAGGGCTGGCCCTGTCTGCTCTTCTGGATTTGATACTATTTGACTGATACTATGTTCACATGTACAGTTGCTGCATACAAGTGCTACTGTGGAATCACATGCATTTGAATACAATAGTGGTTGTATTTTTTCTCTTATTTGAATATTAATCCAGTTGTATCCATAGGACCTTTGTTATGTTGCCGGGTCATTCCATGAGGTTGGGGCACAGTTTGTAAACGGTGTCCAATGTTACGTGAGTTCCATAAAATGAACAGCTGTTTCCCTGCATGTGAATTACAAGTGATGCATCTTGCAAGGCTGAATATTGAGGTGTGTGTTAATTTTACAGAGTAAATGACCTGCATGTATTCTACAGGTCATTTGACAGGTGGTGAAAGTTACCCTCGTAACAAGGACACTGTCACAAATTGTGCCCCAACCTCAAGGAAGGACCCTGCTGCATTGGGCATTGCAGTCAGAATGACCGTCTATGAACACATTGTTTGAATTCACACTGATTCATCTTTGGTTTCCAACGTGTTATATTTCTGATTGATACCACGAATCCTTGATAATCCACCAAATTAAATTATGCTTCGTAGCTGGCATGCTGGTTTTCCTCAGTGCGCATTTTTTTGGCAGTAATAAATTCTGAATTTATTGGTTGTGGATTTTGTGGTTTGGCATAATTTGTATTCAGACATATGTAATGATATGGCTGTCATTCTGTGCACAGATTTCTAATGTTTTATTCAGTATCAGAATCTTCGAAACACGTATGTTCATGAACGCGTGCGAATGTGTATGCATGAGACATTTATGCGCATACTTACTGTATGATAGGCCAAAAACTGCATGTGCCTGTTTCTAGATATAATGACTATTAGTAAACAATATTGCTATTGTTTTACCCGGGGGAGGCTCTTGCTTTTCTGACTCAATGTTTACATGGTACAGAGTGCATGAAACTTCTAGGAGTATGGGCCCTTCTGAGGGTTTGTCCTCATCACATTGCTTGGCCAGGATTTCCTGACGTTATCCCAGGTTTTTGTTGCTGGGTATTCAATCCAGAGTTCCTGGCATTCCAAGCATCTGCAAAGTTTGCCTCAGTTTCAATTCCCAGTGCTCAGAAACTTAAGAAACAAAACCAAAACCTGAGAAGTTATAAATTGCATTGGCAACTGAAACCTGGATGAAATCCATAGTTTCCCTTTTTTTTTTTCAAATGTAACCCCAGGGCACACCCTGAATCCTCCAAAATCCTCTAGTGGCCCTAGTCCAAAAATTACATTCATCCGCAATCCTCCAAT
Source organism: Acanthaster planci (assembly GCF_001949145.1). The sequence continues at coordinate 103,257 of NW_019091359.1, forward strand.
CGTGTGTTTAAAATGAGAGGTACCCAGCTCCTCGGTCCTTCAAAATCCTCCGGCAATTCCTGCCATTATGTTGAAGCATTGCAAATGGCTTTCTCGTTCAGTACGTTGATTTTAAAGTAATGTCGGGCTCAATTTATGCATAACTACATGTAAGTATAGACAACACAAGATTCAACCTGGGAACTTTACACATGGCATCTTTCACAATCAGCCATACACTTTTGCCATTCATCCTCATTCCTCCAAAATTCTCCAAACCTGCCCAAAGGACTTTAAAGGATTGAGGAGGGTTAGGGTTAATGGAAGTTCAGACTACATGTACATGTAGCAGAGCCAGAAATTCAATACTTCACCTGTAGCCGATTAAAACAAATGAATGTCATTTGGAACATTTATGAAATGCAAACTGCAGCATATTTCACCAACTATGCAGAATTTGGTGCAGCAGTGCAGCACGTTTTCATGTAAACAACTTGGACCAGAACAATTGTTCTCGTGATAGTTGTCTTGAGGCATTCATATGTAGCAAAACAGTCAAAAAATTATATGTACACCTGCCATTTTGAAAATGTCAACTCTCAACCCTTTCATAGGTAACTGTGCCATTCCATAGATCAGGAAGACAAAGCTACAGATATCTAGTGACGAGTGCACATGCCCTTTCTGAAAAGTCACAGTTTCCCTGTCATCTGTTGATGGTGTTGTTTGTTTCAGATAATATGCCTTTTAAAATGGGTGCATAAGTTGTCCCAACCGTTATTTGTGGTACCATTTGCAAGCCTGTGCACTGTGTACCTTTCGTGTAATGCATCGTAAGTTGTTGCACTACCTGTGCTGTGAAATGTGATATAAAGTTAGGCCATTGTGTACACGTAAGAGTAGAGACCATGAACAGTAGAAGTATTGCTTAAAGGCGTTTCCATTAATGAGCAGGAATGCATATGTATCTTCCTGCCTATACCCTATTTTTTAAATCATATTTATTTGTATATTTGTTGGTCAAATTAATTCCATAGTGGGGCAAGTACCCCTCCCTCCTTGGCACCCATGTATCAGTAACTAGCGGCCCTGTATATTTAAAATGGCCCTTTTTCGCCGTCAAGTAGTCCGTCAAGATAGTCCGGTAAAAGCAAGTTGGCCTGATAGTGTCACTTCTGGACTGATAAGTGTTTTTTGGGGGGTTGTAATCACATCTTACAGGAGGATGATTAAGAAGTCGGAGCCTGATGGCGAGAGCGGAGAGAAAGAAGAGGAAGGCGGAGGGGGAGAGAAGACCAAGAAGCGATCAGAGACCCCCACCAAGGCCAAGGTGGTCAAGTGGCAATATGATGCCGTAAGTGAACTCTCTGCAGGAATCGGGGGGAACTGTTTTAATAGTGTGACCACGTGGAGAGGTTGACATTTGCATTGTTTTTCGTGTATCGCACTGCGCACGACCTTTACAGCAAGAGCTAAACGAGAAGTTACCATTAATGTGACTTCAGAGTATGGAAACCTCATCCCTCAAAGGATGACTTGCCAATCTGCATACACAAGTTATTCTTTTTTTCCAGCAATACATGCACGAGAGAACCATATCTGACATTTCTGACCGCATGACTTTTGTCTTGCATCAAAATGTGATATTCATAGAAGTACAACGATGTAGGTCCATATATTCAATCAGATTCACGAGGTGATCCGTCTTGTTTTGATGATATTGTCTTGGTGACATACATGTGTGGGGTTGTCAGAATTTTCCAATGTGGAAGGTTTGAGGGGGCTCAATGTTACAGCTGTGGGGTAGTCAAAAGAGATTTTCAGCTTGAGGTTAACTGTTGTTGTTTTGTTGGGGGAGGGGGACATTTGGATACAATGAATCCTAACACTCAAGGCTCTTCTCGCTTGGATGCATTCAACATCCTGCAACTGTCCCCAGGAAAAAAAAACTTGCTCCCCAAAAGTCCATTTCTTGCATGTGTTCCTGGAGGAGTTGCCACTGCATCGATCATTCAAAATATTCGGGCAAGTCCCGTCATTGCGTTGAGGCAGTGCAAATGATATGCCAGAGCAGCGGGGATGTTTTCAAATAAAATTTAAGCCTGACTTCATGCACAGCTGAGCATGAACAACACAAGGTCTTACCCAAGATCTCGACACAATGCATTCTTTGTCATCAGCCACACGTTTTTGCCATTTAGCCTCAATCCTACAGAATCCTGCAAAATCTACCCAGAGGATTTTCAAGGATTGAGGAAGGTCAGGGTTCAACATGTTACTGTCTGCAGACTAGAATATGCACTGTGGGTTTAAGAAAAATTAATCCTTGTGGCCATCGGTGTCTGTCTGACTATAACGTTCTCTTTGATATCATTGGCAGGATGCATTGCACAAGCTTCGATACAGCCCAGGTACCAAGAAGAGACCCCTGTGCTTAGCTGAGGAGTATTGCGAGTGAGTATAGGACTGAACTACTTTGATACCGGGGGTCATTTGCAGTTAATTGGGCATTGCTGACTGTGTTAAGGGCACTATGGGCCTGAAGGCTAGATGAAACTTGGCACAAAAGTGAATACTGCACAGATCAAGCATCTGTGACCTGTCAGGACAAAGTGAGAGTAAAGTCGCATCCCACTTTTTCCTGTTTTGAGGGTTCAATGTCATTTTGAAGTAGAGGTCAATTTGGGAGGTTCTTAACATTTGGAAAGAGTAATCTGCCTCCTATTTAATTCCAAATATTTTGCAGAATCTCATGTTTAAAATGTCATTTTCTTAGCAATTTTTACGATAGCATTATTTGTGCCTGGTCTGAAATGTTGAAACAGTGTCAGGAACAAAGACGCAAAGCTGCCAGAATAATGCCACATGGTCACCTTATACTTTTACCCTAAGTATTTCATGTACGTACGATTGGAAAGCTCTCTTTCTGCTGAATTAAAAAATACCAATATCTCAGTTTTTGAAAATTCCGACTTTCAGCTCATTTTGTGGTGACAGGTCACAGTTGTGCTGTGGATTCCAAACAGTCGAATGCACATCGCGTTACATGAATTTTGCTGCAAATGGTTTGTGATGGGAATATCGCTTGACTCCGGCATTCACCTGAAGCTTTTACACCTACCACAGATCCCCTAGTGTTCTCCAAAAGCCATGATTGCCATGGTGGAGGCATAACTTTGCGCAGAGTGCACACTTTCAAGAATATAGAGTGCTGGGTTCACAGTTGTCAAAGTCACTGTCCTACCTTCATGCCATGTGTTAGCTTGCTAGTCTTAACAGTTTTGGATCACAATTTTGCTGTGACGGAATAAGAAGCGATTTATAAACAGTCATTTGCTCATAGTTAAAAATTTGATCCATCTGTTCTAAGATGTTTGTGTAATGATTTGACTTTCACTCCAGTGAAATGTGCATGAAATTGTGCTCGTGGATTTTTTTCCCCGCCAGTGATAATGGTATTTGGGATCCAGAGAAGTGGCATGCTGCATTATCAGGGAAGAGGTCACGTGGTCCTTCACCTTTGACCCTCCAGGAAGGAGGTCGGGACAGAAAGAAATTTCCAGGTTTGAGAACTTTCTGAATTTCTGTTTTTGTCGCTGCTGTCTTCATTTTAGGAGCAAAGATCATATTTCATCCCTTTCAGCAGTTGTTGCAAGTCACATTTCTTCACAATTATACTCGTTTTAAGTTTTAAGACATGAAAATACGTAAGTAGCTGTGCAAAAGCTTTACATTTCCAATGCACCCTTTTTACTGCTCCATAATACCGGCTCTCAAGATACTTTTGATCGAAACCTTCCCAAATCCTCCAAATCATTGCACTGTACACATTCTTTGTACTTGAGCATTCAAGTAGTTGGACTTGTACGCCAGCATTTCTACATGGGGAGCTGGGCTGTACTGTAAAGCCTGCAAAGGCAGCCATAATCTCCTGATGAATTTTGACAGATCTGGGTTACGGTCAGGAGTTGCAGCATGTTTTTTTGGCAGGTTTTTTTTTCGTCATAAATCGTTGCTGGCAATGCACGTGGCACAAGGTGTGATCTCTGCAACAGTGTCTTTTAGCATGAGCATGAAAAATGATGTATTGTTATTGCAGCCGTGTTGTCGGATCTGTGAAAAGTTTTAAGGAGTTTCTTCTCAAGAGTTCCCTCTTTGATTGAGCTTTTAAGGGCTTTGCAATTGTCTGATGATTCCGGACTTGTGATCAAGTATGTGACAAATTGTTCATAATTGTCATAAACATTCAAGTGAATGTTGACAAAACGATTCCGTTGTTTTGTCGTTGACTGGATTACAACTCTGATTGATTTCATGCACCCCACTAATTGGTCATTTTCCATGTCAGGTGATGTCAAAGATCGCCTGAAAGACGATAAGGACGGTATCATTCTGAGCCCCCAGCGGCGTAGCTTCGGCCACGGCTGCAGCGTCACCACCCCGCTCAACACCTCCCTGCCCGCCCACCTGGGTGCCAACTTCAGCGAGCGGGGAGAGGGGAAGGAGGCGGTGGCCCGCAGCGTGCCCGCCCGGCGCATTGGCAGCGGCCGCATCATTACCCGCAACCGCTCGCTGGACCAGGAGGAGTCCGAGACGCGGGAGCGGAGGGAGGCTGGGAGATACGAGGACAGGGGGAACCAGAGGGTGTACAGCAGGCGGGGTAGCTACGGCAATGCGGACCGGTCATGTGAGTAGGAGTGGTTCCATGGGGGGTGTTGGGCTTTTGTGACTCATGGACCTTGGGTTCGAATCCAGCAGCTGGTTACATGTTGTGACCTTTGGCAAGACACTTTCCTCCTTCTTGTATCTCTCCACCCAGGAGTCTAAATAGGTACATGTACCTGTAAATGTAGACGTGGTCACTGTGTTTGATTTGCACCTAAAATGCAAGTATCGAGCTGTATGCTCCCCAGGGTGCTGAGATGCTTTTTGGAATATTCATAGGCCAGTCGAGCAAGGATCATAGTAATGTTTGATACCCTAACCCTCCTATGCTGAAGTCACTTTTTGGGTCATTTGGTGAACACCTCAAAGAAGCACAGCTGTGTCGTGTTGCGCACTGCACGAACAGTCCCTCACAGGAATATC
>NW_019091359.1:108440-152346 GCF_001949145.1 Acanthaster planci
CATTGAACCTGTGCATGTTTTAGTTCCATATAGAAACTACATGCTCACTAGTGACTGTGGGCATTTGTGCACATTTGTGCTGTAAAACCAAAGGAGATTTAATAAGATTTGATTGGATGTGCGTGTTTTAAGTCTGTAGTATTATTTTATCGGATTTGAGGTCCATGGTTGCATGATTTCTGCAGGTAGTTAGGTCGTGTTGCTTGTGTCCTCAAGCACGACACTTTATCGGGAATTGCTTCTCTCCTTGCTGAGTTAAGTACATAAAATTAGCTTTTTGCATTTGAAATAGCTGCATCAAGTTGTGAACTCCGTAGGGGCTGATGTGGGTTGAAGAATATTTGTGGGTCAGTGAGCACCAGAATTATCATTTAGAAATATGCATCATTTATAACTTTTCACTGGAGAATTTCTGTCTGTGAGGTAAATCTTGATTTTGCTTTTTAACCGTAGCACTTCTTTGATTCAGCAGTGTTGGGTGTCTGTACATCCTCAGGTTGGGAGGGCTGTCGTGAGATGAAAGTTTCAAACATTGATGCATCTGTCTTCTATATGTGGTTTTTTTAATCAATCTAGGGAGGACCCCAAAACAAGAGGAGCCTGAGTGGTTCACTGAAGGTCCTGAGAGCCAGTCAGACACTATCGTGCTTCGTGGTTTCAGCAGTAAACTCCTCGAAGACAGCGATAGTGACGCAGAAACCAAGGAAGCTGGAGGTGGGTAGGGTTCTCTGCTCCAGGGCACAACCCATTCAGAGGATAGATGTTTCTCTTGACCATCTGAGCTGGAATCTTGACCTTGAAAGAGTCAGGGGTGGGAACCCTTGTACATGGGCCTTTCAAACTCCTGTTCAGCTGTCTGGAGTTTTTGGCTATCTTGTTGTGATTTTGACACCAATTTCATGAAAATTGAACCTACCCTTCTTGCTAAATGCCCATTTCTCCAAGAAAGGTTGGCCGGAAGGTCTGCTTGTCCATTGACCTGTGATCAGTTCACGGGCCAACACACATGGAAGTGTAAATAATAAATGACCGTAACAAAACCCTTTATCCGATAGAATGAAATCTTTACAGATTTACTTATACTGTATGTCTGTACATACATGCCAAGCTTCGTAAGGATCGGTCGTGGGATAGTGAAGATTTTAAGCCTTCACTGCTATGAGAAGGTCTGGAAAAATTCATCTCTTATTTGGGCCAAATATGGATTCAAGTCGTGACCCAGATACTGAGTTCTTTTCTTGAATTCCTCATTTCTTCATAGGGCCGTCGGTTCAGAATCGCAACGGCAGCATGGAGACGGCCAGCTCCAGCTCCCCAGACCTGAGCCGGGAGAGACCAGAGACCATGCCAGATGCCCGGCCCAACACACCCGGCAAAGAGTTTGACATCAACGACTTCTTCAAGTTCGCCGATCAGATCCCCATGCCGGTGAGTGCCTCTTTCTCTGTCTGACCGCGATACGCCCGCATCTGTGCCCGTGCGCTATTTTGGTCAAGTCCATCAGTGCAGATGTGTCGTAGGTTACTCTGAAGGAATGTGCCGTTGTCCTTCAAAACCATTTTGCTTGAAGATAAGCTTTTTGTCTTTAGGTAGTTAATCTGTCAGAGCGTTCAAATCACTTGACTGCTGGAAGTGACATGGGGCTAATATTTATGTTAGAACATGGATATGTTCTAGAATGGTTGGAATAATAGATATGCTTTTACATTTGTTGAAGATCTAGTGCCCGATTCATTTGCTTCTTGATAGAATGTGAAGTTGTATGGAATCCCATTTTCCAATTGCTCCCATCTTTCTCGCTGTTGACAGATGGTAGCAAGCCCCGAGGAGACGGAGCGATCGGGCAAGAGTCGTTTCAGTCACCTGTTCACGTCGACAGTGAGCCGCAGCCGCAGTAACAGCAACAGCCGCAGCAATAGCAGGAAGTCCTCGCTGCACGAGGATGAGTTGGACTTCTTAAATGGTATGGCTTTCAATTCGCCGGTGACGTGGGTCTGTCCTCGGCTGTTGACTGTTGCTGTCCATAAGCAGGACACTTTACCACAGACTTTACTTACCCCTTAATATCCTTCATTATTTGCTTAAATACTTTATTACAATGAGTGGGCAGCTGTGCCCTCCAGAGAATGCTTCATTAAATCTCTGATTAACCACTTTGCGCCGGGAGCATTACGAATGTTGATGATGCTGGGATGGGATAATTTTCTTTTTTGGGGGTTTTTCAAAATTCTTTAAAACTCATATCTTCATATTCTGGACACTTACACCCACACGAAGGACTGTTTGGTTGCTACTCTAATCTGACAGACAACGTCTAATTGATGCCCGAGTATCTCAGCCAAGCCTGCCACCTTGTAAAAAGAGCCCAGATTGTGCGGTGTTACATAATTTTCTTTTGTTCTTGAACCTGACACAGTGATCTGCTGACCTCTTTTCAATAGGGGCCAGATTAGCGTGCAGCCATACTGTGTGGCTTATCTGTGGTGGAGCGCTTTTATCCACGGTGGTAATCTGCTCGCACTAAATCCCCAAAGCCCTTGTATACTGTTTCAAAACAACACTGGATTATCTCCACCTTTGAGAGTGAAAAACTGTTGGTAATGCCCAGCAGCCTGGTCTCTTGTTACGAGTACGGTCTTTTGTTACAAGGCCCAGTTCCCTTTGTCTGATGTTGGAGACCCCGGCCATGCATATAAAGAATACGGTTCTGGTACTAGCAACCCTGGCGGCAATTGGTTAACAAGTTAATGTCACCCTCATCACTCTTACATGCCAGCTTTGAAAGACTATTCATGGCACTCATGGGACAGCTGAGATCGGGGGGGGGGTGCTTATCCCCCTCCCAATTCTGAGAAACATGGGCTTCTCTAGAATTTATGTATTTATAGCAAATGCCATTAAGTATAATTGCAGTGCATGCATAAATACTACTTTCCCTTGGGAGTAAACTGCCAAAAGTAGGAGAAAAATGATCTCTTCATGGCCTGTCATGCTTTTTTTTCAAATCCCAGAACTGACAGGTCGGAGCAGCCCTGCGTTGATGTCCCCCGCCTCCGTCTTCACCCCAATCAAGCCCACTGGCGACCACGCCCTGCACCACCCACACCACCAACGCCCGCACCACCAGCCGGAGGTAAGCGGCCAGACCCAGCAGTCCCTGCTGCACCTGCTGCAGAGTGGTCAGGCACTGCCCATGCAACAGGGTCACTCAGGTAAGGGTCTTGACTTTCTCACTCCTGGGCCAGGAAAGTTGTTTTGCCTATCACACTGAAAGAATATTCAGTCAGGTGTGGGGGGGGGGGAGTTAAGATCTGTGGGTAAGAGACCCCCAAAATATTTTGGTTGAAAGGTGGTAAATTAAACTTGAATTAATCAGCCACTTTAATTTTCGTGATTGGGTAGGGTAAGTTGAAAGGACTAGTTTTTGCTAGGCAATAGAGAAAAGAAGGGGATAGTGGGTTATAAGTGTAATTGAAGTTGAGCTCTATGATCCGTGTTTCCCTGTCATAGTTGGGCAAATACATAATGTCATTGTGTCAGTGCTGAAAGGCCCTTTATTACTATTGAAAAATATTGTTCTAAACATGAGTCTGGGAAGAATTGGTTGATATATAAATATATTGCCCACAACAAAACTAGTTTTATAAATAAAAGTAAAACAGGGCGTTTGTTTCAATAAAATGTTTCTTTCACGTGCAGAGTAAGGCCCTAAGGGCCTTTTTTGCCGTAATGACCCCTTAGCAACGTTTATTGATATGAGCTTACAAAATTTAGAACGTAGATTAATTTGGTATGGTGGAGGATATTAAGTCATCTGTCTCTGATAGAGTGACAGTATTGTTCAGATTAGTTTTGTGCGCCTGTTTAGAATTCCACTGTTTTTTTTCCCACATCATTTTGAATGCGTTTATCATTATATGCAACCTCAGTTTTGAATGACTTGCCTGTAAGGGAATTTTGTATAATTGAAGTGGTAGAACCTCTCAGCATTTTCGCCTTCAAGGTCTTAAATCGCCCCATACTGTAAACGGAAGACCTGGGTGCGCTAAAAAAGCTTTAAAGGTTATCAAATAGATGTAGTATTAAGACTCGTTTTGTGAGATCTTATCACTAGAAAACTGCCCCCTACTCTTTGCAGCTCCACCAGGCCCTGTGAAAAGTCTCGCTGAAATTGAGGCGGGCCTGAAGCAAGCCTCCCTCACCCCGAAGCAGGACCGCGGCCGGTCCACACCCCCTGCTGTCCCCCTAGCCAGGCAGGCTGGACCCCCTATCAGCGGCGCCGGCGGTGGTGGTGGTGGGGTAGGGGACCTGTTTGCCATGATGGGCGGCCAGAATAAGGAGGACCGGACGGCCTTCAACCGGCTGGTGTCCAGCATGAGGGCCTCGGGCAACCTGCCAGCTGCTAAGATGGTAAGTAGATGGTAAAAGTAGGGAAGGATTTTTTTAAATTGGTTGACTTACATCGATATTGTATACCAGCCATTTGACGTCATTGCATTACAGATTATTTTTATCAAAATCCTGAAATCTACTGTTAAAAACATATTATAGTGGTTTATATATCAAATAGAATAAAATGGTTTTGGTTGTACATGCATGAAGGATTTTAAAAACAGTTGCGTGGTTTCACATATCACGTAAAATAAAAAGAACCAAAACATCAACGCATGCCGGTACTTAACAAAATACTTCCTCCTAATCCTGTTCTAACTGAATCAACAACTGACGAAATACATGGCATGCACTGGACTGTTCCTACGTCTTATGCTTTGTTGTACAAAGTTGTTGGTCAGTGGTTGTCCATCAGTGGTTATATCTACCTGTGGCCCTGCATCAGCCATTCACCTCCACACAGTACACGGGCATGCAACTTTTCCTGGGATCAGCCAATTTTCTTGTTTTTCACTTCATACTCGTGCCATTGGAAAATCGAAAATACACTGTACGAACTCTTGTAAAGATTGCAATTTCCTCTTTTGTTGTCAAAGTCCAAGTTGCAAGTATAGGAGTGGGCTTTATTGGTGCTTTCCCTTCTTTTCGGAGGCCAGGAATAACGTTTGAACCCCCATCCCTTCATAGGACTGAGTCTTATTGAAAAATAATGTACAAAGACTGCACTGGGACACTGCAGGGGAGTTGGTATTTTGGCATTCAGAAAGGTTCCAAGGAGAAAGAGTTGAAGTTAGCTCCTTTCTTTGCGTGATGTTTCCACACAGCCACCCCCTGTCGAGGGCCGTTCCCTGTCCCCCATCGAGGTCCAGCTCCTCCGTCAGCGTTTGACGCCCTCCCCACAGCCCCCGGCCCAGCAGCTGTACGGTCCCGGCCAGCCCTCCCCTCACCACTCCATCAGGAGCACTCGGGACCCCGCTGTTGCGGCAGCCGCTGCTAACATGGCAGCCATGATGGCTGAGAGTCAGCACCAGCAACAACAGCAGCATGGAATGATGATGGGGAACCAGGGAAGACGGCCACCAGCCCAGGGGGTTCCCCCCACCCTGCTGGTGCCAGACATTGTTAACAGGTAACCTCTGAAAATCTGGAGCCCCTAATTTAACTTCTCTAGTTTATTTTCAGCAATCAGCTTTGGCAGATGTGATCCAACCCAAGCGTATTCACAAACTGGTTTCCATGCCCCTGAATCTTGCCTGCCTGCAGAATCCCCTCACCCATTGACCAGGAAGTCATGGCTACCCTTATGGCCCAGGGCACGCCCTCCTCCCAGGACCGCCAGCCCCATCTCCTGAAGCCCACACCCACCAACCAGCAGGAGGTGATGAATGCCCTGCTGCAGCAGGCCTCTGCCAACCCCACCCTGGCGGCCGCCCTGCGCACCCCGGCCGGGGTTGCGCCCCAGGCGGGCATCAGCCCGGTGGGGCGGGTGCCGTCGCCGGCGATCCCGCAGGATCTGCTGCACCAGGCATTATTGCAGCAGCAGCAGCACACGCCTAGAACGCCGTCGCCAATAGGTGAGTCCGTCAGTACAAAGAGCTCAATTCTCCACAGAACTGTTCTCCGCTTCTAAAACGGTGCATCTGATAGGGCTTCCACGGTTGTATGGACCTTCACCGTGATGCCGCCATGTTTGTCTTGTTCCCTGTAGACCATCGGCAATAGCAATACAACTTCACATATTGAAAAAAAAGTAAACAACCTTTTTTCCTTTCAGCCTGAGTTTGGCTGCAGTGCTTTAAAAGGTAGAAAAGCAAGAAGGCTGCCCTTTGATAGAGGTCTATACGACAGAGTAGTTGTTAGATTAGTTTCACTGTAGGGCTAAGTGGGACTTGGGTAAAATTGATTGAGAATGACGGAGGGTCCAAATGTTTGCCCTGAAGTAGCCCTGTAGAGACTGCGACGGGTTTCAAAGGCAAATCATTCTCCATCAGCGATACATGTCGGTAGTGAGAAATGAAGTGTTTTGAGTGTCCTAAACTCTGAAGGTCTACGTTTGTATTTATGCTTCATTTGATTGTCGGGGATTTCCTCCTCAAACAGTCACTCATCGCATTTTCAATTCTAAACCCTCTCCCCAGCTTTTGGCCAGCAGTCCCCCCTCCCCGGCGGCCGGAGCCCTATCCCCTTCGGCCTGCCAGGGGCCACCTCCCCTCTCTTACCCAATGCCCGCTCCCCAGTCATTCCAGCTAGCCCAACAACCACCCCTATCCGGCCCCGTGTGCCATCCCCTCAAGAGCTGGCCAAGCACACCCAGAATATCCTGCAGCAGGCGTTAATCAAGAGACAGCTGGAGTTGCAGAAGGAGAAGTTCATTGCTCGGGAATCTGCCAGGTAAAGGCTTTCATGACATTAGTATGCTAGCAGACGGCATGCCCACCTCTAACCTTTATGGGCACATTCTACGAAATGGGTAGATTTCTACGCGTGAAATTTGACTGGTGGTGTTAGCATTCTGTCACTCTTGCTTGTCATTTGCAGATCCAAGTCTCCAGTGCCATCTATCCAAGGTCCTGGCACCTTGGCTGGTCAGATGCCGGCAAGCTCTGCCGGGCAGACACCCTCCCCCAGTGCCATGTCCCCACAAGTCCAGACAAAGGTGAGGCAGACACTGAGCAAATTCAGTGAACGGTGACCTGTGCAATGATCATTGAAGAAAAAACATCTGAAAAAGAAATAAAATCTGACATCTCGCCATCTCGGACATGCTCAGTGTGTGTGTGGGTCTAGCATATGGCGATGCTGAGTGGTAGATCCCGCACACTCATGATGATGTTCTCCAATGACCTGTGTTGTTGAAATACTGAACAGGCTCATTGGTGTGCCTTTATCGTGGTTGTGGAGAGCCGCTGTTTCAAATCTTTCATTTTGGTTTTGAAGAAAGTCAGAAGTTGTAACAGTGCCGCTCGTAAGTGACTTTGTCATACATTCATATGCGCCACTGATCACTAGCTCCTGCGTGATGAACACTCAAGTTGCGCCATTAACAAACGGGTTCCATGGTTCTACATGGAGTGGGCATGGTTTAAGACCGAGGTGACGTCACACTTATTCACAGAATAAACGTCTGTGCTAATGACAACACTTTGTTTACGAGTGTGCTTTCCTACGGTGCTCAGTGGCCCACACTGACCCCATAGGAAAGTGCACATTATTGCAGGTTGCATTGACTTTTGTAGTGGATATTTGTCCAATAATTCCACAGTAAGGGACCACAGTTGGGAGTTCCCTACGTTCAACAGGGTTCGGCTTGCTTCGGAGTTATGTTACTTTAATGCATCGGATGGCTAGGTGAAATTAAAGTAAAAGTGATATTCCTTTGTACTCTTCCCACAGTCGATGCCTAAGATCAATGCCACGGCCTTCACGCCCACGTCAGTGATTCGCAAGTGGCACGAGACACGGGCTGAGGCCAAGATGGCTAGCAGCGCCGAAGCCAAGAAGGAGAGTGACTTGAAGGATGCTGACTGGAAAGCCACAGGTGAGTCTGTGGTGCTGTTTATGAGAATGTGGAAGTTTCATCCATGTGGTACTTGTGGTGACATCTTTCCTGAGTTTAATGTGCCTCACAGAGTGCATGAGTCAGGTAGCCAGGTTACCTAAGTGCATCTTGAATACATCTCACAGAGTGCATCAGTCAGGCAGTCAGGTTACCTGAGTGCTTCTTTCCTCACTTTTCACCAATGTGTCTGGGGCTCCATTCTATGTCTGATACGTAGTGGGGTTTACCATCCCTAAGTGATTCTGCAGGTTTCACAAAGAACCTTCTTGGGTGTTTCCTCCCACCTTTAACTGCTTCTCATTGTCTCCTCTCTTTGGGTTTCTTCAGACTAATAGATCTACAGTACCTAGGGTACTCTTGAAAAAACCTTGGATTCATTACCAGAAATGCTTAATAAGAACAAGAATGATCATGTGCCCGTAGTCGTCAGCTGAACATAATTCATTGTTTAATTTGGTCCCTTTATTCATTGTTGTGCAGACAACTTGTCAGGTTCACCAAAGCACACCCCCGTTAGGGATAAACAAGCCCCTAGCATTCAGACCCCAACAGTGACCCTCACCACTGCCACACCCCCACGCTCCTCAGCGTCGTCTGAGCCCGGAGTGGGCGGGGACTCCACGGGAGTGGACGGCAGCACCTCCAAGCAAGACGGAGGTCTGTCGCCGATGCACAAGGCCAGGGAGCTGCAGGGCGGGGAACCAGGCGAGCATCACCGAACACCCCCAAGGCCGCCCATGCTACAGGAGGAGAATCAGATCACGATTCAGAAACAGCAGCAACCGCAGAGAATGCAAGAGCAACAGCCGACCGCGTCACATTCCTCACCATCCAGACACCCTGCCAAACATGTGGAGCACCAACAGCAACACCAGGCCAACCAGCAGCAGCCAGGCTCGGACCACAGCTTTGCTGTGGACGGCAGGAGCCGTGGTCCCCCGCGCCAGCCCACCAGGCCCAGCAGCCACTCTCCGATTCCCCCCGGCGTGGGCGGTCACCGCGGGGTCTCTCCTCGCCCCCCGTTTGGCCCCGGGGGCTTACCGCCCAGGATGAATCCTAACATGATGGGGTCACCGGCCGCTGCCCAAGCTCAGGCCCAGGCCCAGGCAGCAGCGCTGGCTCAGGCAACCCTGCTCCGTGGGGCATTATTCCAACAAGCCAGTGGCATGCCTCCACCTATGAGAGGAGGAGCACCGTTCCCTCCAATGCAGCAACAGGTAACACCCACCATCCAGCATATCCAGCCTTTGATATTGAATTCTATGGGGAATCTGTTCAGTGCTCACCTGTTGCAAAGATTCATGCACATACTCAAAAGCAAGGGGCTCCCTTAAAAGTTTTCTGACCTTCAGTGTTGTGGCCAGTTCACAACAGGCTTGGAAAAATCATGGAATTTTTCAAACACAATGTGTGATTTCTATTACCAGATATAAGTACATAAAATGTGTGATTTTATTCGGAACTTTAAAAGTCTGGATAGTACAAGAAATTGCGTTATTGGGTCATGAATTTTCATAATTTGGTCATGGAAAAGTCATGGAAAAGTCAATGGAATTTATTTGTCCTTTAGGTACAGGAACCCTGAATCCATCATTTACTTCCCAGAATCAGCCAATCTTTGAATTTGTACCGACCCGCCTCCAAACTTGTCAGCAGGTTCCCTCTGGAAGGCCGAGGGGGAAATCGATTGCATAAGAAAGCGGAAACAAGTTTTGATTCTGGTCAAGCCCGGCTTATTCCAGAACGTGGTCTGCCAAGTTGAATTGCCCTCGGTTTTGTACGTTGTCTCACCAGGCGCAGACCCTTCCCAACATGCCTCCCCCCATGGCCTCCATGCAGATGCTGCTGAGTCAGATGAATGCCCTCCCTGGGGCCAATCCCATGGCGGCGTTAGTAGCTGCCGGAATGCAGCAGAAACAGCAGCAGCAGCAGCAGCAGCCATCTCAACATCGACCGCCGCACGCCAATCAACAGCAGTTCAACCAGCAAGGTTTGTAGCCCGCAGTCGGAGGGAATCCGGATCCGTCAAGAATGGTTGGGAGGAAAATGGGTTTGATTCCAAAAATGAAAACGCTTGATTGCCGAGTTCAAATGTAAATCGTGAAAAATGACTGGCCCTACATTACAGAAAATCAGTGCCGTAGATCAGTCCATCGAATAGTCACTAGTCGCATGGTGGACAATGAGAAAGGAATGCTTTTTGTCACGGTCCGTTTGAATGGCTTGCGACTTTGCTCGTGATGAGCTTGACTGCAGCTCTGATTCAAACAGAACTAAAAGAGGACGAAGGAAACAGACACAGACGTTATCTTCTTGTCACTGATGTTGATGATCTTTACAGATATGTTCAAGCACATGCCCGAGATGTCGGTACCGCAGCATCAGTCTCATCACTTGCAACAGCAACAACATCACCAGCAGCAACAGCACCAGCAGCAGTCACACCGTCCCCAGCACCACCCCCAGTTTGTCTCCCCACCCCAGTCCCACAACCACATCGATGACAGCGGCATCGGCATGAACGGTGGCGGTGGCGGCGGCGGCATTGGTGACGCTCGTCACTCCCCAGTCAACCAACTGGCCAAGTGGTTTGGGGCCGACGTACTGAGCAAGCCCCTGCCCCAGATGGGGCCCGTGCTGCCCCAGGGCCAGAAGGTCATGTCCGTGGAGGAGTTGGAACGCCAGCAGCAGGTGGTGGGCTGAGGACAAGAGGTCGCGGGGCCAAGGGATGAGGTCAGAGTTTGCCTCATAACAGGCCGATCTGATAAGGTAAGCATCAACAACATGATGTTTAAGTTGTATATTGTTTATTTACTGGCGTCTTGCAACAAAGCAGTGGTCGGAAAGCATAGATAAGGCCAACGGAGGTCAGGGGTCATTCATATTAGGGTGTTTCAACATACAACGTAAAAGTGTATCAGTGAACAGATGCGGTCACTAACGTGAATGTGATCCATTGTCGGGCGCGGATTGGAATCCCCTGTGAAAAAATACCAATTGAACGATCTTTCTCTCTGAGAATTTTGCATTTAGTGTTTGACAGAAAAACTGTACACATATGTAAATTATGTAAAGTATCGTATTTGTGCAAGATTTTTCCTCTTTTTTTTTCCTGTAGGGATTTTCTTTCGTCTTTCTTCTTTTTACTGTTAATGATGGAAATGTCGATATTGTCTGCAAAAATTGTGCATTTTGGAGAAGAAAAAAAGTCAGCCAGACTAATGTCCCGGCCAGTGAGAGGTTTTTCGGTTTTCTTGGATGTCAAAGTGATACTGTGACCTTTAAGAAGGAGTTTCCATTTTTGTTGAATGTGATTTGCTTTTTTCTTCTGTGGATAAAAAA
Organism: Acanthaster planci; assembly: GCF_001949145.1. Next base: position 119,734 of record NW_019091359.1, read on the forward strand.
AAAACTTGTATTGAAGCCAAAATGTAATGTCTGGCATTGGTGTAGTTGAGATTGACGTTAAGTGCGCACTTGTGGTATTTTTACATTCTGTTTTGTGTAGATCCATAATTCATCATTTATTTCAAGTGAAGTTAAACCCTATAAAGAGAAATTGTGAGAAGAGAGAAGTAGGTTTACTATGGAGAGTTGCCAGATCTTTGAGTTAGTGTCACTGTCTTCTGACAAATGTAGCTCTGAATGAGAGAGAGAGGTCATTACTGTTATAAAGTTCAGTTTGTTTATACCGAGATGAAAAAAAAAAAGAATGTGAAGATTAATGTATATAGACAAGGAAAACAAATTGTCAGTGTTCAAACAGTTGTAAATATTGTACGACTTTTTTTTTTTTTGAAGAAGAAACGTGAAGCCCTTACAGAAGTTGTACCTTAAAAAAGGTGACCGACTAATAGATTCCTCTCTTTGTGGAGGGGGTAAATGGAGTGGATTTAGCTGTTTGCGTACTGCTCAGTTGAAATGTGTTTGTTCCATGCAGTCTTGGATGTTATTTAGGTTTCTTTCGTTCGCACGCTGGCAAATGACTTTGTGATGGTACCTTTTGTCACCTGTTCATTGGAGTCCAACGTGGGGCGACACGAAGTGATGGTTTCTTCGTGGTCGGTTTATTTCATGTGTTGTGCAGGGTCATCAGCCTGTGAAAAAAAAAAGAATTTGAGGCAATTAATTTATTTTTGTTGTTGTTGAAGGCATGGGTTTTTTGAATTAGATTTGGTTTCGACTGATTTTGTCGGTGGTGGGTTTGCATGACTTTATAATACTCGTAGTGGCGAGGTATTGTTTCCCCCTCGTCCTTGTGACGACTCAGAGCCTTATGACCCAAATGCATTCTGAGGTACTGCCTTGGACATGCATGTTCCCGCTTAACCGGTCATTTGACGGTCATGTTTTTTTTTCACAACCGGGGGAAAATGGGCGGTGGTCTTGCAGTCCAACACAGAAGACCCGTAGACAGGTGTAATGCTAATGCCAAGTATATGACTGGCCTTGTGTGTGAAAAATATCCCAGAATATATTTGTAGAAGTTATTAGGATTATCTGAATATACTGTGTCTTACAGGTCTCTCCCTTCATCAGATTGGGAGAAGGTACTCAGTTATGAAATCTCAAGATACAGGAAGGCATGGGGCAAATGTCAGTACAACAGGATGACATCAGTACTCTGATATTGATTGAAATAGTCTTATTTTGACTGTTCTAACCCTAGCCTCCTTTTGCTAGGGACCCTCCTCAAATCCTCCAATTTGGGAGGGGGGTGAAAAAATTAGATTCTCCCTCAATTCTTTGAAATCCCCTAAAATTTCTTGAAATGTTACTTGGAGGTGTGCCAACTGCCTCAATCCTTCAAAATCCTCCAGCAATTCCCATCATTGTGTTCAGGCAGTGAGAATGGTATTCTTGAGCAGTGTGAGTGATTCAAAAGAAATATCGGGCTGGATTTATGCATGATGAAGCAAAAACAAACAACACAAGGTCTAACCCACGACCTTCAAGCATGGAATTTGCAATCTGCCATACACTTTTGCCATTCATCCAAAATCCCCCAAAACTGCCAAAGGATTTTGGAGGATCGAGAAAGGTTAGAGTTAACGACCATCACGTACCTGCATGTGTGACGTGCCACTTTGAACTTTGTACATGAGAAATTATTGTTCATTCAAACCTGTATTATTGTACGGTGTCCCAGAATGTTTAGCAAAGAGCTTTTTTTTCACAGTTCACCCAAATACATGTACTTATGCAGCTCTGTGTTAATGAAGAACGAAACGTTTGTGAAAACTCCACCACTGAAAATAGATCCCTGATACTTTCAAGTTTTGTATCGTACAGAATGTTCTTTTGTAATGGTTTTTCCACGATTAATAGTCTGTGTATTTGTAAATGTTCACCTTCGTATACTCCTAGTCTAATGAAATTTTGTTGTTGAAAAGTTATTGTAAAAAAGTGGACAAAATTTTTTTCTAATGGCTTAATGAAGGGTAAAAAGCCCGAATATGTTGCTTGTGTTGTCAACAAGTTGTTTTATTTAAAAATGTGTAGTAACATAAGAAGACAAGGTGTCGTTACTTGTGGTCTTGTTACATCCAAAAGTGGTTTCATTTTTCTGAGTTTGGGTTGTGAATGTACTTGATTTGTTTAAAACGAGATGTGGAAAGTTTTCGTCCGCGACATTTTGTTCGGTCACCCTCTGTGGTCCAGAGTTAAAGGGATTGCCAGATGTTGCCGCCAAAAATGCACTCGTCAAATCTTTGATAGTCATTAATATCACACTACATCAATTGCAAGTCTCCTTTTGAAACCGCCCTTTGATTAAAAATCCAACAAGTTTGGTTATAGAAAAGAGCAGTTTACCGAGTGATGAAGGGATTTGGACGGTTTCCTTTGAAGTTTGTCTTGAATGGGATTTCGTAATCATTGGTTCATCTGCAAACCTGGTGAACATACAAGATCTGGCTTCTTTAAAGGGTGCCGTGTGTGTCGGAGAGACCGACTTTTTTTGTGAATATTTTGGAGGAGGTTAGAAAAACCGAGGTGCATGTTGGAGTACCAAAGTTGACCAGGGCTCTTTGTGTCATGTTGTAAGTGCAAAGTATAGACACAGAGTGGGAAACCATGAAATTGCTTCATCTCCATATGCTGCATTGAATAATTTTGCCGATCTGCATTGTGGTTTGTCTTTTGTTTTTAGTAAGTTGTGGCTATGTGGTAATCTGTCAGAACTGTCGTCCATTTGTAAAAGGTATGTCAAAAATCAGGCCGAATTGGGTACAGCTAGGGATGGAAGAAGCAGTTGACAATGACCTGCGTCTGATTTTCATCCCTTTTGACTTCTGGGATTTTTCTTATTTGTTTGATGTTTTAAAAGTCCTTTTTCAAAAGACCCAATTAAAAAAAGGTAACATTTGACATAGCAAGTGGTGTATTTGACAAATATTGCACTTCCCAAATCTGACGTATTACCCACATTTTCCCGATTCTGACATACTACGTCAAATATATCATGTACAAAATGTGAACTGTATCCTACATTTTAGGTCATCTCAATGGCATTAAACAACAGTGGTAAAATAAATGAACATTGGAGTTTCCTTAAGAAGGGAGTATTTGTACTCCCGTTAGTCAACTGTTCAATTTGTCCTTCCAAAAAGGTATTAAGCTTGAAAAGATTCACAATTGAAATTGGTCATTCGATTTCCACTCTCTACTTATGTTTTGTCTCATCTCTGAATGATACAATTGTTCACTAATTGTATTCCATCCATATTAACTTCTTGCTTTGATCTTATTGATTGACGGAGTGAGTGTACATTACTTCCCGTATGCATGCAAAATCAAGCAGTCTTGAAGAGCAGTACATATGTTTTCAGGTATCGCCATGAATTTTTGTAGTATGTCACCGTTTCACAGCATTTTGAATGGGTCCTAGCTTTCACCCTTGACTTTGGACTTGTGTGTACTGGTATTTATCATGCTTTCTGGATATTTACAGAATTAAAAGACGATAACACTTGATCAGCAACTACTTCTTGGCATTCTGATCTGCTTGTTTCAGAAATGTTTCTGTGAGTTGAGTTCTGAGATCACTCTCACAAAAGTGTACATATACTTGTTTTGAATGAAAGGAACCCGGAATTAAGAATTTTGTACACTTGACATTTTAGATGCATGTAGCTCATCCCGTTAAAAGCACTTCCCAGAAATGAGAAGAGTGTCCTTTTAACATATTAAAGGTTGCACATCTTTACATGTAGAGCCATGATTCTTCATGGCTAAAAGTGTCTCGCCCTGGAGTTGGATCATTTACAAATCCTGAAATGTTGAACAGCATAGTGTAATACTTATTACTATAAATCAACGTTTCCTTTCAAATGCTGCTCTAAAGACAACAGACTGCGAAAATTCATTAGATTGGATAAAATAAGACTTTTCCCAAAATTACAATGCATTACATGATTTTATCACACCCATCTGACCTTCACTCTTGTCTCCAAAAAGATAAAGGCAGAAACTTGTGTGAATATACATGTTCAAACACACACACACGCAGTCTGTTGTTTGCATAGGTTGCACATTAGCTCGGTTCAAGCGTTATTAAAAAAATCGACTCTAAATGCAGAAAGTTATTTAAAGTATCGGGCTGATACAAGTCGATCTTTATTAACCATTTGTAATATACACTCTACCAAGATCTCTTGAAATAGTCAAGATTTCTGAGTCAATACTTTGAACATTCAACCGCATGTCTTTGCCAGCCCACTTCAAACACCCGACTTTGCATAATGAACAAGAGTGCGTGACGACCAACCAGGCAAGATGTAGACAAAACCAACCGTTTGCAATGGAGCGTGAATGGAATTACATTCAAGTGTGTGTTACTGTGCGCAGTAGTATCGAAGACACCAAGCACGTCACGGTCTGATACACACCGTGGTGTAATCCTGCTAGTGTGACTATAGGATCACACTGCGTAAGACTCAAAAGTTTCTTTGAAGGCATTACCCTGACACGGTCAGTGAACTTGATACGCTCTGTAAGCACACCTGACTACACTCACACAAATTAGTAAACCAACTTTGTTACCGTGTAACGGCCTATGTAACACATTAGTACCTCCCACACACCGAGCCTTCAGTAGTCTATACAAGCTCCAGTCATTCTTGAGATGACTGAGGCTAATTCCTGTATGATGGGCTAGGTTTTCTCACGGTCAGTCACACGTCCAACTCCTCTTCCAGGATGATGGAGAATGATTACGCAGGGTAAACCAAAAGTCATTGAAATCCATCCATGACATTGATTACTGTGTTCTTTAGGCTTAGAGGGGGAAAACCCAGTTGAAACAGAAACATCTCCACAAAGAAACCACTCAAAAGATAAATTTCAATAGACGTACCACACTATAGAGGGATTTCGCATTAGCGCCGTCTGCGGATATCCGCATCGAAACCGCCCGTGGAGTGGACTCAGTACATGCAGAATCCGGTTCGTATGAGTGTGACGCCACTTCAGTCTAAACCATGCCCACTGCACATGCTGATACACGACCATGGCAGGTACGTTTCGCCATGGTTCTAAAGATGCAACAGCGTCTTTAGAACCTTCCTATGGTTTTACAGCACAAATATGCACGAGTGCCCACAATCACTCTCTTGCATGTGTTTCTATATGGAATACAAACATGCACAGGTTCAGTGTGTACACAGTTGGTTGCCAGCACAAAATGACCCAGGGTCTTTTGTGCAGTCCTCTTCACTGCATTTGGTTTACTGCACAATTATGCACATGAAACAGTGAAGCACAGTTGTTGGGCAGCACAAAAGTGCAATCTGATCTTCCTGTGAGGGACAGTTGGTGCAGTGCACAATATGACACAGCTGTGCATCTTTGTGCTGTTTACCAACTGACCCAAAGGAGGGTCAGGACCCAAAGAGTGACTTCAGGAGGGATGGCTGAGGAGAATTCAAATTGTTATGTTCGCGTGACTTTAATCACTTGCCGCCAAGGATTTCGGTTTTGGACATGTATTCTTTATACGCGCGGCAAGAGTCTCCGAAACGGACAAAGGGAACTGGGCCTTGTAACAAAAGATGCATACTCGTAACAAAAGACCAGGCTGCTGGGAATTACCAATATTTTTTCATTCTCAATAGTGGAGATAATCCACTCTTGTTTTGAAACTGTACACCATGGTTTGGGGCATTCAGTGCGAGCGGATTACCACCGGGGACAAAAGCGCTGCACCACCGCAGCGATGAGCCACACAACAACGCTGCACGCTAATCTGGACCCTATCGAAAAGAGGTCAGCAGCGCACTGTGCCAGTTTCATGAAAAAAGAAAATTATGCAACACTGCACAATCTGGGCTTTCTTTTCAAGGCAGCAGGCCTGGCTGAAATACTTGGGCGTCAATAGATGTTGCCTGTCAGATTAGAGTAGCCACCAGACAGTCATTCGTGTGGGTGTAAGTGTCCAGTAAATGAAGATAGGAATTTGTAAAGAATTTTGAAATCAGAAAAAAATGAAAATTATCCCGTCCAAGCATCATCAACATAAGGAAAGAGGTCCAGACATCCTATTTTAAGTTTCAAAGGTTTGGTTTAGTGGTAGGAGATTAGATGTCCCTAACCACATGAAAAATTGGCAATGGGCGCTTTGTCTTAACATCTGCTTGCAAGTCCCAGTCCATGCAAAAATACTATTCTGTACTTTTCTTTACCGGCTGGAGTATACTTTGCTTCCACATCATCAAAAGTGTAGAGGGAAAAACTCCATGGGCGGGGAAGGTAGACTTGAGGGGGGGAAGGGACAGGCATAATTGGGAATTGAGTATTTGGAAGTCAAATGTAAGTCCAAGAATCCCTTACGTGACATCAAACCCTGCAAAGCAAAAAACAGGTGAAAAAATTTCAATGTTTATGCAGCACTTGGACATTTTTCAATATTTGATACACTAGTAAAATTTAATATTAGTATTTTTCATGTAAAATGCTAGAAACACTGCAAACAAATTGGAGTTGGACTTAAAAAAACCTGCATTTGCATAACTGAAAAGTTTAACTGGAAGTGGACAAAGTTGTGAAATATCTATTGCTTAAGTAATAATTAACTAAGGGACTAAATATGTACATGTACTTGGCTGGTCTTCAATGTGTGTTTAAGACCGGCTCATGAGAATGGATGCGACTAATATCCTCGTCTGCGGCTTGGGCATTATCAGCATTCAGTCTCCTGAGCAGGTCTTAATGTTAGTTTAAGACCGGCCAAGCACATAATTATTCCCTTTATAAATACCTTTTTAGTCAGGAGTCGAAAGAAGTCAATACGTGATGGATTTCCAACGATTCTGTTCAAGAATTTTACTTTCATTTTCCCAAACACCCCCGTCCATTTTATGGTATATTACTTTTACAAGTTGTCCAACAGAATCTCCTTATATGGCCTTAGCGCGCGTGGCGAGCTGCATGCACACAGACTCTTGACCAATCAGAATCAATTCAACCGTGTCACATCCAGGTGCCAGTGCGTGATTTACGCAGCGGGCATTATCACTTCTCAGCAGGCATTATCAAATGTTAATACACCGTCAAGTTGCTTGTTTTTGAATAGGGGGACTGTCCGAGGTATTTATGAATATCTAGTAATGTTTTATTACGGATACAGTATAAATCACATTATGATACATATGGAATCGTCAAAACCATTACCATTGGGGATTTTCTTTTTTGAGGGGAGGGGTTGACAAATTATGCTCTCATCCTGTCTCTTTTGTTCTAAAAATGAACAAAACTGGGTACTGGCAATGGTGCGCACAACAGGCAGACTTACTTCTTGACAATCTGGATGACATCTTCATCATTGAGCACATGTTCCTTGCCCACCTTCTGGGGGTTGTGCTTCACAGATGATCCCCACACCAATGCACTGGACAAATGAGAGCAGAAATACAGGGGCTTTTAAAAGGATCATTAGGTCTCAAGGACGGTCTCAAAAAACAAAACATTTCTTTTCTGTTTAGAACACTGGACTTTGTTAACCTAGGATCTGACTCAATCTTTCCCAGCTGTAATGACTAGACCGACGTCCGGACTTACTACTTGAAGTCCTTCATGATACCCTTGTGTAGGTTGTTGCAGAAATCCTCCACGGTTAGGTGGCCCGACTTCAGGATGACCGGTGCCTCATAGTCCGGCAACTGACCCTTGGGTTTGGTATATCTAGTTGAGGAAAACAGGTACGAAAGATGAGAACGATCACTTCTGGTTTTTTTAACACCTTTCTTAAGACGACGTCATATAAACATTGCCAGCTAGCCTTACATTCTGACCAGCTGCAGGTAGTCCCACATCTTTTCAAGCAGATCGTCAAAGTTCCACTTGTGGTGAGCCGAGATGGGCACACAGTGAGGGATCTTGTAGATGATGTCCAGCTCCTGACAGACAAAAAGGTATCACACGAACTACATGTTGAATTTGTACGGTTAATTTGTACAAAACCAAAAGCTACATTGTTTGGCCTCGTTTACCACTTGGGTCATTCTATAAATTCGGGTGACATTTTTGTTCCGCTGTTACACCTGACCTCTGTAATTTAACACGGAAATATCACTGAAATTGATTTTGTTTGGCAGGCTATTTGCATTACTTCATCCCTTTTGAAAATACTGTGTTCTAAACTTACCAAATCATATGTCAGGGAAAAAAAATTGGACATGAAATTTATGATATTGGTCCCAAAACTATTGGTAGTTTACGCATTCTCTGCTATGAAGTGGCTTACACAGTGACAATCCGAGATCCTTCAAAGCTAGTCGAACGAATTTGCCAAGGGGTTCCCGTATTAAAAGTGGATAACTGAAGGATCTGCGAATCTTTCTAACAAAAAAAAATTGACTCTGGGGATACAACTGTCTAAGATGGCTGCTACGTTATGCAGCCCTTTCAAATACCCACCTCTATGGAGATCTGGTCGATCTTGTTCAGCACATAGATGCACGGAATGTAGACCCGGTTGCCCTCCACCACGTCAATCAGGTCGTCGGCGGTGGAGTCGCTGCGTAGGACCACGTCGGCGTTGTGGATCTTGTACTCGGCCAGGATACTCCTGACCTGGTCCAGGTCCAGCGTGGACTGAGTGCAGGTTGTGGTCAGGTTGATACCGCCTTTCTCTTTCTTACGGAAGCCGATGTTGGGTGGGGTCTTATTCAACCTTGTGTTTTTGTCAATCGAGGACAAGGCATTTAAAAAAAGGATTGATTTCAGTACATTTGTTCTAGTGGGGAAGTTATCCCATATTTACCCTCTACAGGACGTGACATCATGGTTTGGACATCTGCCAATTCTGACCACCTTTGGCATTTGTCCAACAAAAAGCAGAAATGGTCAGACAAAGTATCTGGATGAAATGTAAACGTAATAGGCCTAATGCAAAATTGTGCTCTGGTTTTTGTGCTTATGAATATTCAAATCGTAACAGCATGTTTTAGTATGATCTTTTCCCATCAAAAGTCGGTAAGGGCAGAATAACATTGACCCTACTAATAACTGGGTTTTGTCAAACCACTTTTTATGTGGCCGAACTTCAAGCACTGCCTCTATGTTCCAAATCTGTGGTATCCAAGGTGTAGAGATGTGGAATGAAGCACACATGATTGTCATATCACTTACACTTTTGTCACTGAATTTGTCATTAATAAGATGCTTTGTTTTCAGTTGAGTGAAAGGCGAACCAGTGGTGTAAAAAAAGGCAATTAACTACTTTGCGCCGGGGGACCCAGTATCGGGTATCTTATGTTTGTACACATAGCCAGGGAGCCCGAAATCAGACTAACCAGCCAGGTCTTGTAACAAAAGGCCGTACTCGAAACAAATGACTGAGCTGCTAGGACTCGAAAACATTTTTTCAGTTTTCAATAGCGGAGGTAATCCGTCCTTTTTTTTGAAACACTATACCACTATGGATGGCATTCAATACGAAGGTTTACAACAAGGGACGAAATACCGCTGCACGCTAATCTGGCCCCATTGAAAAAGACGCCAGCAGTGAACTGCTCTAGTTTCGAGAACAAAATAAATTAAGCAACACTGCACAATCTGGCCTCTCTTTAAAAGGCAGCAGGCCTGGCTGGAAAACACGGGCATCGATAAATGTTGCCTGTCAGATTAGAGTAGCCACCAGACAGTCATTCGTGTGGGTGTAAACGTCCAGTAAATGAAGTAATGATTTTTGCAGAATTTTGAAAACGGAAAATCATGAAAAATGCCCATATTTCTGTTCGGCCATTTTAATTGACCCCGGGGCTAAGTGGTTTAAACTCAAAATGATGAAAGTACTAAAAAGAACTTCAAACCAGAGAGGGCTCTTTTTTATGGAGAGATGGAAATTCACAATATTAATGACGTACACTACATGACTGCTTTATTCACAAATGCGAATTAGATATGTTCCAATTCTTTTTTTTTTGGTATTATGGGAAACAAACTATTGACCACTAGCAAAATGAAATAAAAAAGAAAATGGTGGCTTTATACGTAATGTCTTATACTGATATCCTTTAAAGCTTATTTTGGCCAATCAAGAAAGGAATCTGTTATTAGCAAGGGAGTTCTCCTCTCTGATTGGTCAACCTACAATCCTACCTGATGCCAAAGCCTTCTAGCTCATGCTCCAGTAGTTTCTTGTGTTTGAGCGGTTTGAGGACGTCCAGCACCATGAAGATGATACTACACGTCCTCGCAACTGCCAAATACAAATAACGTGCATTAGATTAACTAGGTGTCTTGCTGAACCCACAGGAAATCTTATACCTACAGTGAGTCTATTGTCTTGAATTAAGGGAGTAAGGAATTAAAATGAATACATGGACATGACTTGAATTATTGGCAGAAATTATTGTCTATTAAACCAGTGCACAATTTGTCTCCTTGCAGAGAGCTCTTGTCCTCAGAACAGAGCAAAATCTGAGCTCACCAGCAATGACCTGACGGCCTCTGCCCTTCCCATCTTTGGCACCTTCGATGATACCAGGAAGATCCAGAAGCTGAGAAGAAAAGAACTTTTGATTATCAATGCTATTACTATCAAACTTTAATCTCTATTATAAAGAAAAACAAAAACACTGCCTGGAGCAGGATTTGAACCTGCGGCCTCCAGAACACCGTACGGTGCTCTACCAACTGAGCTATCCAGCCCTAAGTTGGTGGCTCTTCCCATTTGTCAATATCTTTGTTTGGGGGGTGCTAGCCAGAAGCTAGTGACAAATGGTACAGCCACTAACAGGGCTGGACCGCTCAGTTGGTAGAGCACCGTACGGCATTCCGGAGGCCGCAGGTTCATATCCTGCTCTGGTCAATTTCTTTGTTCATCATTATAATCATTTATAGGGCCCCAAGTCAAAATAGAAACGGTTCACCAAGCAGGCAATGATTGCCCTTAGTCCTTAATCCGATTCAACAGCAAGTGGGCAATAATTGCAAGAGAGCGTTTCCTGAAAGGGAGTTGGCTATACGGCAACGTCGTTGATGCATGCCACCATTTCCCCCACCTTGGCCTTGACTCCCAGCTTACCATGAATGGTTATTGTGCATCAGCTTTGTTGTGTAAATTGGGCCAGTTCATCCACAGGCCTAGCACAACTTATTCAGAAGGGCGAAGCAATTAATCTCTAAATAAAAGACTAACTCCATTAGAGTCTGCAGGTCTACGTGCATCACTAAGTCTCGTTTCATTGAATTAAAGGCCTATTCACACAAGCGCCGATAACAGAGGTCCTGTGTGATGAAATCACATCGATGTTACGATCGCAGAGATATCATGTCGTGTGAAAGTCTATCTCGGTCACGAAATCGCACGGTTATAACACAGGTCCTGAGCGATCGTCGCAGCGATCGAGACCTCCTCCAAAACTTCGCATCGATGCAAAATCTGTGTTAAGATCACCGTGATTGGACGTGTGAATGCACAGTGCGATCGTTGCGAGGGTCCTGTGAGTTGATACACCTTGTGGTTGTGCACGGCTTCCTCCATTTTTATCTAGATATCGGCCTTAGCCATCATCCTAATGACGTCCACCTCAAAAGTCAAGGAAATCTTCTTTTTTCTGTTTTTTTCAAGGTTTTTGGTAAAATACTGTGAAAAACAAAATGACAGAAGTTAACACATGCTTACGTACGTACGAAGCTGGTATCGCACTTGGGGTGTATGTTCCAACGTGTAGTTCATGGCGCCACTTATCCAGTATTGAATGTCCATGTGGGCCCTCGTACCGAACTCTACCGAACTACACGTGCTATATAATCCTACCAAATTGCAACAAGCTCGTTTCCCCACGATCCATGGGCCTCGACCTGCGCGAGACTCGGGCAAGAAACTGGGGGTGAGTTTGTTTTGTCAAACATTTCGTTTTTGCTGTGAAGCCGCTATCGCTAGTATAGTACGGGCCGGCGCCGGTTTCCGATCCGCGCCGCGAGCTGCATGCATGATTTCAAAAGAAACTTCCATTTGCAAAAATTGCGAATTTAAAGTTCATCTTTGCCGTGCTTTTTGTGCAAAATATATCGCATTTTGCGATGCGAATCCAGCTATTTCCATCACTGCTTTGCTCAGCCATTTCAGACATGTCAGAAGTTGCAAATCGTGGCGGAACAAGGAATGTCTGCTACGCGATAAACATTGCACTGTGTGAAAGTCGGTGAAGAAATCTCACAGACAGCAAGACACAGACGCTGTGGCGCCGATTGTCGCAGACATGCATTTTCGGCGTTCCTGTGAAGAGGCCTTTAGATCTGGAGTTTTCTTTCCCAAAATCTAACAATGCCAGGCAGTGATTTCCACATTATAGATTTGTCAAAGATTGGAATAGACATTAGACGAAATGGAGAACATTACAGATGCAACAATCACGGGACTTCAAAATCAATCTAAAAAAGTAAAATAAGAAAAGTCGACTTATGTTGGTAGTTATTAAGGACAGTGTAGCAGACTGAAGGAAAAAAAAATCCATATCCATGCAAACGGTTGTACAAACCCATCCCCAAACCCGCCAAAATTGTTGACATATCAAGGGGCTGGGGTCCCAGCTGTTGATAAACAGCTCTAATGACCAAACCACCAGCCACAATTGAGTGTAATCCTTAACCACTTGCTGCCGGGCGGATTTTTCTTGATCCAGACAAAATGCTGGGTCCTTTTCAAGATTTTCCGTATTCAAAATTCTTCAAAAATTCATCATTTCATTGAATGGCCGTTTCTACCCACGTGAAGGACTCTTTGGGACTATTCTGAAGCTGTCAGTTAACTTCATTGACTTTTGAATATTTCAATCAGGCCTGCAGCTTTGGAAAAAGAGCCCAGATTGTGCGGTGTTATGTAAGATCCTTTTGTTCCCGAAACCGGCACAGTGCACTGCTGACCTCTTTTCAATAGGGGCCAGATTAGCATGCAGCGGTGCTGTGTGGCTCATCGCTGCGGTGGTGGAGAGCTTTCATCCCTGGTGGTAATTCGCTCGCTCTAAATGCCTCAAACCGTGGTATACTGTTTCAAAACAAGGCTGAATTATCTCCACTACTGAGAGCAAAAAAATATCGGTAATGCCCAGCAGCTCAGTCTTTTGTGCAGAGCATGGTCTTTTGTTATAAAGCCCAACTCTTTTGTCACAGTTCTGGGCTCCCCTGCTCTGCATATAAAGCCTATGTACTCGAAAACGGGTTGCCCTGCAGGGAGTGGTTAAAGCTCTCTATTGTTAGAAAACATCACCCAGGACTGGTGTTCATGGAACCACAAGCAATTTAGCTAGTGACTCCCTATCTTGCCCGCTTTACTCTGAAGCGGGTAAGGAGCTTACCGTTTATCTATCGTTTCCCACTTCATGAACCGTTTCTAATTTGACTTATTGAGCCTCTAACCACCTAGTCAGTTTCTCTATATTCTTTGTTTCAAACTTTAATCTCAGAAGAGTATTTCTCGAACAGACAACACTAAAGTCCTGGACCCCCAGCTTGGAACGGGGCCCACTACAGATGGAAACAAAAAATGTGGTGCAGGCAGGATTTAAAGTCGTGAGTTGATTTGTCAATCTCACGTAAGATCTGGAATATCAATAGTGTAATGTGCTTGAGTTTCATAGTGAAGTTGCCCCCTCACTTTCTGAGCATGCTAAAACAGTGCCTCGATGTCTTACCTACAGGTAGAATCATTACTTACCTCTGAACATGGGGTCAATGCAATTTCGACAGAACCTTAATTTCAATTAGACCTGTCATCTAGAGGACTAGGCCAAACAGTGTTGCAGAGGGTGAAAATCATAGCAGTGAAAGACAATTAGATTTCAGAAGCTCTGATGAGATCAGCCAACCACTTTATGTCCTCACTCTGATTTTTGGGAGAGGCAAGACAGTGCCCTCGATAGTTCCCGCACAGCGCCAATAGTCGCAGCACTGATGCCAGTCATACCCGCTACATGCCTACCTGAATCTTAGCTCCCTTGTAGCGGATGACACCAGGCACGGTGGTGAGCGTGGTGAACTCATAGGCGGCTACTTCAGAGTAGACACCGGCCAGGTTGCTGAGCAGTGTGGATTTACCCACAGAGGGAAAGCCTGAAAAACAAACGCACAAACAGTACACAAGAGGTGAATTGGGAACCAGACTCATTGGTGGATGCCATTAGAATGGTTGTGAATGTTTCCAAGGGAAAACACTGCACGTTATTGTGCATAATTGATATTTGCATTTTAGCTCAATATTGTTACAGAATATTAATGATAATCTGATTTCTATTAGGTTTTCAATCCCTAAAATTTACTGTTATGGAGATGAAATACCGGTACAAAAGAATACACAATTTTTGATTTCTGTGAAAAATTAACATCTAGCAGCTGTGGTCATGTAAAGGAGCACATAAGTTTTTACCTTACCTACAAATCCAATTCTTGCATCTCCGGTTTTTGCAACATCAAAACCTGACGGACAGAACAAAGTCCAACAGAAAAGGGAAGTTTCTAAACTGTTTCCTCTTGTCACAAAATAACTTTCGTACATTTCAGGTGAATTTGATTTCATACATGTAGTTAAGCAAACGATAGAGTGAATATTAGCCTATATAAAAGGGCATGCAAGTAGGAATTAAGAAAAAAAAAAAGAAATTAATTTTCAAACAGCACAAGACTTCTTAGGACAAGACAAGTAGAATCCTGGATGACAAACCTTCCCCTGCTGGGCCACCTCCCCCTTTGGGGGTGATGAGCTCTCGTCGCAGCTTAGCAAGGCGAGCTTTAAGCAGACCAAGATGTGCACTAGTGGCCTTGTTCTTCTGCGTACGAGCCATCTACATGTACATATATATACCAGACAGACAAACAGAGACATGAAGATAAAAATAGAATGACTAGAAAAACAAATTATTATTTTGGCTGCTCATAAAAGTTCATTTTCTAGGCTACTCATGGTTTTAGAGGATTTTTCAAGGGAACTAATTTCCGGGCTCCTTTCATAATGCCTCAATTGGATTCAGTGGAAGAAATGCCCAAGGCTGCCATAAAAAAAAAAATTCTACAGTATACTACTAGAATTACAAGCTGGAGTCTGCAACGCCATGAATGGGACAGAAAGGGTGAGAAAAAGACTGCATAAAAACATTTTTTGAATATCAATCCATTACATGAGCAATTCCAGAAATCAGGGGTCCAGAAGTGTGATATTTTTGTGTCCCTGTTACATCTGACCGTTGTTATTTGACATGGAAATATCACCGGAATTGATTTCAAACTATTACTATTTGTTTGGCGGGTAATTTGCATTAATCCATCACACTTGGAAATTAGAAAATGTGTTCTGAACTTACAAAATCATATGTCAGATGTGACAGGGACAAAGAAAAAAATGGACTCCTAATATCTGGAATTACCCACATATATTTAATCAAGTGACATGGCACAGAATTCATAAAAAAAACAACTTAAATAACTTATATGAATGGAAATATGGGTAGGCCTGTTCAATATCACATGATAATTATTGAAACTGCAATATTTGTTTCATATCAAATATCGAATTGAGCCTTTTTTCTTGAATGAAAATATCAGGAAATTCGATACTCCTAACAATCTGGCATTTTACTTCCACTGTTAGTGGAGCATTGACCGCATTGCTTTCGTCTTGTGGCTTTCCTCGAGTTCAACAAGAACGTACATGGACTAGCAGTCCACGTGCCAAGTTGCTGATCAGCACTGCAAGTGCACGCTCCAGGCAACTATTGCACCAAGATCCAAGCTGTCTCAATACCCATGCAGCTATGTGACTGATCTTTACATGGAAATAAAGATATTTATTTGGACTTTGTGAAAGCTTAATCAGTGTTCTTGTATTTTTCAGTATCCAGAAGTGTCATATTTGTCACTCAAATCACACTTTTATCAATAATGAAAACAGTGTTTGCAGTTTGATGAACATTAGTTCCAAAAACTCAAACGATAAAGTAACAATGACATGAATTTTGGGAAAATATGGCACACACGGTCATAACCAAATTTACGGTGTATGTAAAATAGTGGCCAAGTGCATTTGGTTCTGGTACCATGTGGGATAGAAAGCCTCTCGGCCCGTACAAGCAATTAAGTGACAGTGGTCTGTATGTTTACAAACTCCTAAAAGATCTACAGAAAATAACTTCATTTCCTGAATTCCACTGAAATAAGGCAATTCTGGGCTCCTTTTATTCTCTTGGATTTTCTGATACACAGCTCCTTACAATGAACCAGTTATCTGTTGCTGCTCCTTGCTTGTACCGTCCATTCATTTTAGACACCCTACTGCGTTTGAGATTTCCATGGGCACATTTCAGGGGCATGCACATGGCTGCGGAGGTGCTGAAGTCGACTTTGCTGGTTTACCTTTTGTTTCATCCGACTTAACACCATGGCTACAGATGCTTTAGATGGTAACCAGTGATGAAAGACGGCACAGCGCGTAATACCGTAATTTCGTTGTTTTCATTTTCACATGTGAATGATACTTCAAGGTTCACGATTAACCGTTTTTTACGTATAAAAATATTCAATTTAGTTTTCTTCTCGGTTTGGGGTATTAAAAAAATTTTAGAAATGAATTCAAGTTGGGTTTACCCAATGAAAAGTAACATTTAGGCCAGTAGGGGCCGACACGCTTCAGGGATCAGTGCCGTGGGCGATCGGACTGTGTGATCAGACTTTATTTTACACAGACCTCGTGACGCAACCCTGGGCAGGTGGACGTGAACTCCCCCCAAAAGGACATCATCACAATGATTTCGATCATGGCAATTTTTTCACAATAAAGGCCTATCGGTTTAGGAAAACATGGATATTGAACAGGCCTTAAAAAAGGGAGAAAAAATTGATAATAGCGTGATGTAGATATTTTTAAAACCCAGACCCACTTGGGGAAAAAGGTCCCCTTTTAAGGCGACATTCTCTCTTTCTGGAAACTGGTTTTGTCTCCAAATAAAGGGACTCCTCCGAATTCAGGGACAGTCTCCGAGTTGATGAGTGATGTGCACCTCTACTGACAAGTTGGTTGGCATACGAGTTGGCACGTGTACGAGTTGATCTGTTCCCGATCAACTGTGCACATCAAGTGATTAATTTTACACTCCACACTGACATTTTTAGTGACAATGATTGATACATTGTCATTGAACACTGATGTCTGAATGAGTTGAGATCAATGACAATGAGTTGACAACGTCAACTCTCAGCATCAATGTCAAAATTGTCAATGTCAGTGTGGTTGACTGATGCATGCACTCATCTGCTCATGACCTGATGTGATGACATGTATAACTCAGTGTTCATACTAATTACCGTCAGCACGCTACTGACCGCCAACACACTGTCAACACAGCATCAACACTCCAAAACACGTTAAAAATCAAAAGAAACGAAACTCGACCGTAACGTGTTTGCCGAAGGGATATTTTGCCTAAACTTCAACAGGTTAGACTCAGGAAAATTGCCATTTTATTTCAGCTGAATCGCCTCCTTCGAACAGCTCAGAAATCAGCTGCCATGTTGCCTCTTGGGTGAATGGGACCATACCATTACGCTAGAGGGGTGGTTATATTACATAATAGAGATACAACGCTTTTTCCTTAAACGTTACTATATTTGTATTTTTCTTAAGATTGAATAATTGTCCCTTTTTGTATTTTGACAATAACTGTGTTACACAAAATCTATGATGTTGTTTCTGCTATATTTATTTTTACTCTCTTAAAAAGTATTCAATTTATAGCACAGCATATTCACACCTAAATGGTACAGTCCAAGCTCCATGAGGAGGCAAGATGGCGACGAACAGCCTCGCTGCTAGAGATCTTTTTATTTTCGTGTAAAAAACTCCATTTCGCAAATTGATTTGCGATCTCCAAAACCAACTGGAAAGTCTCTTTCAGCCCAAATATTACACTTCTATTAAGTTCTATGCCTCTTTTGTGGATTAAAGTTGTATTTTTGGGAAGTTGACGCTGTGTTAACATTACTATCGTGAGTTGACGGTGTGTACGGTGTGTATCGTGTGTTGACAGTAATTAGTAAGACCCTAACTCAGGTGAAGGCTGTAGGCCTATCTGTGTATCATGGACAATGATGGAAGCGTGCCAATTTGACATGTTTGACGTTTCTGCCATTAATTTGATTAAAAATTCACAAATTTGTACGATTTAAAACAAATACCAATCTCTAGTCACTACAAAATGTCAAATGAAACAAACCTCGGCTTCTATCTCAGCAATTTTCTCAAGAATCCCCATATTTAAGGTAAAACTGCGTCAGAGCATCGATCCCACACGTCCACACGACAAACAAAAAGTTGCGAAATATTTTCACTTTGCGAGTCAGGTCTAGTCTCTTGACGACGAATACGAATATTGCTCAGTGACATTTCAGATCTGTGAAGGTACCTACTTTCATGCTTCCCATAATTCCATAGTTTCAAGATGGCAGCGCCCTTGGTGCGCGTGTTGGTCCTCAGTTGTCACGGTACATTCTACCCGAGTCTGAGGTGTTTTAGGCACTTTCCGTTAGAAGGTGCAAGTCATATAAAAGATCTACGTTTCTGTCATCCGGTTCGAGCATTTGTATCCCAGTGGTGCCTTCGGTCTCCAAGAACTTATACCGGCGCCGAAGTTTCAAGCTCGGCCGCAGGGAAATCACGGCATGCACAGCACTCCCCCGGCTCTGCGGTATTCTCAGACACAGAGAGTCGTGCCAGTGACAGTGACGACTTTCAACACGCAACATCTGATCAGCAGACAAGTTCACCCTTTGATGGTAACAGAGAAGGAGAGGTTTCAGAGAAGGACGTGCGAATTTACAGTGACAAATCATGGGCAAGTGTGCCGCGTAGGAGACGTCAGGAAAAAGAAGTACAGAGTTTGCCGGATGATGCACCAGCCAACGCAAAAACAGTAGCAATGAAAATCAGGAGGGAGCAGATTTTAGAGAGAAAGATAAAAGAAAAATCAAGATCAGCTTCATCAGATGAGCATAACCAAAAGAATGGTAAAAAGCCCACATAATAAATCAACATGTTCAATTTTTGTTTAATAATTATAATACAAAGTCATCGTGAAAGTGTATATTTGCTGGCATCTGAGTACACATTACTTCTGGTTCAACAACCAGCACTAAACTTACCCTTTTAGTTGTGAGTGAACACAGTGAAGTGCATAGTCTAGTGGTATTGAGTTGTCTGTGAGAGCTTATCATTGCTCGATGAAATCCTAGCAGGGCCAAATTGCAACTGTTTGCCCATCTCATATTTAAGTCCCAGTGGCCTCCTTTAATGTTTAATCAAGTTCCAAGTAATAAATACAGGATATTTCACATTTCTTGTGATTTGCCATGGCTGTGGCTATGGAGAATTTATTTTGAAAGGAAATGAAGTCCAAAGCTGTAACTGGTCTGAATTCCATTTATGAATACGAATTTACAATGAAAATGGTAGCATTAGAATCAGACAAAGTTTTTAATAGTAAAATGTCTAAGTCCCACCAAGCACTCACTGTACGTGCATGTTCAGTGTTTGTGCTGGCAAAAAAAGAAAAGCAAACGGGTACCAGAACATGGTCAAATATTAATATCAGAGCCATACTAATCTGGTTTGTTTTCATCATCTTGTCACATGTCGTGTTTTCATGTTATTTATACCTCATTTATACCATAGAGACTGAAAGAATCATTAAAACTGAGGTGGATTACAAAGGAAAAACTACGAGAAATTGTTTCAACTTTAATCCTTTCATCCTAAGCCAACTCTCATGTTGATAATCTAAATTTTGGAAAAACTGTTGGCCAACGCCTTACTAAGGCAAGTCATTGTAAACAAGCTGGGATATTGCTTTGATTTGGAAAGATATCAAATTATGTGTAGAAATACTTTACAAAAGTGCAAATTGTACATGGATGCATAAATCTTGTTTGCAGCCGCTTATGAGTGGCATGCGTATTTCTTGTGCGTAAGCTTCAAAAATGAATCTTTGAAGAAAATTGACGACATGGTATTGAAACAAGTCACAGTCAAATTGAAGAGGTACAAAACACTGCAAAGTATGATTTGATGTTTGCGCTGAATCTTTAAAATCAGTTTTCTTCAAGAGCATCAGAACTGTACCAATATAGGAGGTTGAACTTATAAAGCATCACAGTCACAATTTTTGCAAATTTTGAGTGTTTGATTTACACCTGTTTGTTTTTCCTCGACAAGAAGCAGATCAGTCTGTTCCCACCAAGAGGAGAGATCTGGATAGCAAAGGATTCCGCAATCTGCGACACCAAGTGCAAGATCTGAGCAGATTTCAGGAAGATACAGTTGCCTCCATTCTGTTCCGAAGTGTCATATACAATGAAGGTTAGAGCAGATACGTGTGGTTGATGAGAATTGCAATTGGCTGGCTTTATTGAACTTATTTATTTCAGCAGAATATCAAATAATTTTGAAATGCCTGCTGTTTTTCATTGTGGATTAGTTTTTTACTGCATTTAACAAAATTGTTTGTAAGATTTTCAAAATTAGGTTATCCCCTGTGGCATATCGGAAATTATTTTTCACAGCTTTGTGTCAACAATGTCTATTGGGAGTGACTAGGTTGACGATATTTATCTATAAATTAAAACAAATACAAGAACAGAGAAAAGGAAGGAATAATAGAATCAGAGAAACAAAATCAAGTGTAGCCCATTGTTGTTTATTAGAGATGATCAAAAGAGGTTTAACTTCTGGAAAATGCCCTAAAGAGGCAAAACACATATCAAATGGAAAAATACAAGAACTTTATGGTCACAGAATTAATGTGACGATGTGCCTGTCTATGTACATTCAAAATTATGTGACCCTTTGTACCTTTTTTTTTTAAAGTTTGAGTTGCAGTTGGAGACTTTGAGTGATGGAGAGTACAAATCGAAAGCAGTTTGTGGAAACATCTTTAAAAGAGGCAAACTCTAAACGAGAAGTTTGATTTCACTCAATGTTTCAGTCGGTGTGTGATCTAACCAACATCAGCAGAGCTTCAAACCTTAAATTAATAACTCCATTTCTCCTCCTAGAGCCTCATTTGTTTCTTTTCTTTGAGTTTTTCGTCGTTCTTTTCATAACCTCGCAAATTCAGAGAAGATATTTGTTTTCAGGTCTATGGTAAACTTATTTTCAGCTTTCTTTTTGTAAACTTGTGTTCTGTAACTAGGGGAACTTATTGCCATAGACAAGCCATACGGTTTGCCATCGCATGGTGGCCCAGGTGTGGTGCACAGCGTCGACTCGCTCCTCCCCCTCCTTGCAAAGAAGCTCCGCCTTGAAAAGAGTAACCCCCACTGGAAGCTCTACTTGGTCCACCGGCTGGACAAAGAGACCACGGGTGTCATGCTGCTGGCCAAGACCGAGGACATGGCCCAGCGGCTGCATCACATGTTCGTCCGGCACCAGGTGGGCAAGAAGTACTGGCTGGTGACCGTCGGGGTGCCGGACCCCCAGGAGGGAGTCATCGACATGCCCATGGTGGAGAGGGAGGTTGCTGGAAAGCACAGGATGGGCATCAGGCCAGACATTGGAGCCGTCTACAAGAACCTGGGCAGGCTGGGCCGAGGGGAGGGTACGAGGGCAGTGACGAACTTCCGAGTCATAAATGAAAATGACCATGCTGCACTCGTGGAGGTTCGGCCAGAAACAGGTGAGACTTTATTACTTGTATTTGTTCACGGTATCCCTGGAGCGGTGAGCTGAACATCTGCTTATCGTCCTACTGACATAACCTAAGTAGATGGAGCATCATATTTATTCCGTTGTTGGCAGGCATGTCACAATTCATCAATGTATTGTTTACCATGAGGTGAGCATACCATGCTAACTGCATCCCAATACAGAAATCTGGATTGTGATATCCGGCTCTGAACCAACTTCAGAGAAGAGACAAATTATTTCTAGTAACAGAACTCTGAATTTGTGGGCTATGTATCTTGTAGTCGTGAACAAAACTTACGTCCAAAATTTAAATGAGAGCAATTCCTACTCGTAGCAAACTGAGGTGTTTTGGGGTTGCCCGAGAATTGCCCCATATATGATTTCAAGGCTACTCTGAAAAACCTGACCTAATACCATTTGTGAATAGTGGGCAATTTCAGGGGGGGGGCTTTCATCTGTTAACAGCCCTGAATACTGACCTAAGACTAGTCTAGACAATGATACGGTTTTTTTTTTGGCATATTTTACCATCACTGCACTCTCCTTTTCATTTCCTACAAGGCGTCAAGCATCAGATCCGAGTCCACATGGCCCTAGGCATGGATTGTCCAGTGCTAGGGGATCACAAATACTCCCACCACAGTAAACTGGCTCCGCAGGTAAATTGCTTAATCTTTTCCGAGCTGAAAGGACCACATTTATGCATGTTGCGATTGTGGCGGACTAAAGACTTGCTGAAGTGTTATCGTCAGGTCTAAACATTAATTTGTGTTACACAAGACCTCAATCACTTAAAGAAAAGGGGACACAGTGTAAGTCAGGAATATGCTGTTAACTCAGCGTGGTTTACCGGAAAAAACTGTCTGAAGGGGGCGTAACATGCAGCTACGTCCATAGGCATTTCTCTTGTTTCACTCTGTGGCCAAAGCAGAAAGTTCACTCAGTAGTGGCACCATCTTTTGCATCAAAATGCACAATATGGCCGTTTCACAGTAGTGCGCCACCAAGAGTTTGCAACGTGTTGGCCAATCACAGTGAGCGAAATTTGTCGACCCAATGTGCGTTTGGAAAGGGTCGACAAATTTCGCGTGTTATGATTGGCCACCGTGTTGCAAACTCTTGGTGGCGCACTATTGTGAACCGCCCGTATTGCCCTCGTAAGTGTTGAAAATGGAAGTGATGGTGCATTGGGAGCAGCGGAGCAGTGTTTAATTTAATTGCTTGATGAGATTTGTATTGAGAATTATTTTTTGTTTTGGTACTGATAGCCAGCCGTTGGTATGAAAAAAAGTGTGAATGTGACAAAAACAAAGGTCTGGGAAAGGTTTACAAAGAAATTTTTGAGCAGTCCCGAAAACAGTAAATGAGGGCCAGCCTGCTGGATAATCTGTTCATATTTTCTGTTACCATCATTTTACATGCTTACTCATCCTCCCTGAAAGTTACATGTACATGGTAAGGATAAGCAGGTTGTTCTAGGCGTGGGGGTGGACAGTTTTATAGGGGACTTTTTGTTCATGGAATTGAACAAAAGTCTTCTCGTTTCTTTTTTAAGTCTTCAAGTTCTTCTTAAAACACTCATTCTTGAGAAATCTTCTTCTCCCCCTTCCAGCGGCTACCAATGGCCATTCTCCACCAGCTTGGCATCCGGCAAGCTAAGGCACGCACCGTACCCATGCACCTCCATGCCAGAGAGATCAAGCTCCCAGAATTCCTCAATGGCAAAAACCTTTACATCGCCACCAGGGTGCCCAGGTTCTTCCAGCAAAACATGAAGCGGCTGAAACTCAAAGTGCCATAAACCTTCAAAAAAAATGGTTGACCGTGGAGGTCACGCTTCACTTGCACGCCAGGAATAGTGGTTGTAGAATGTGATGTTCAAAGTTCACTCCCAATGAAAACCATGAGTACTGTCTCTCCTGGTAATTTAGAGCCCACAACTCCGGTAATATCTCCATTGGAATGCCTTACCCTTGACTCGCAGCAGGTTTAATATTTCTGTGGCTTGGAGATATATATAAGGTGGGTTTGATCAGCTTTGACAAGTTACACAGGTTCAACCTCGTCCCCGCCGTCTTGCCTGTTTGACATAGCACACACGACCATCCTCAGGTAGGGGCTGCCCCAACGAAGCTAATTAACAACACTAATTGCTGTGCGCTATCAACCAGTTAGTGTTAATGTAATTGGGACTGTGCTGTCAACCCAAGAGGACAGCCTGTCAAGGTCACATTGCTTGATATTGTGCACACGTGTGAAAGGAGCAGAGGGCACCTGACCAGTTTTTAACAGAATGTGCACAACCATTATTGCTGTAACAGTGGTGTTTATGGCTTGGGGTGGTTCTGAATGAAGTCTGTAATACTTGTAACTGGACAGGCAGGAGGGGTTCGTGACTGGATGCATATGCCTATTATGAAATTGGCATTTACTGCTTTTAAACCAAAGGTGAATGATAACTTGAAAAGGATTGATACTAGTTAATTGGTTAATTAATCATAGCCAGACAGAGAAAGATAATCAAAGCAGTGTGAATAAACACCAATAAATTTGTATGCTGTTATTTTCAAATTTATTTGGTGGGTCCGAATTGGCTACTTGTAATAATTAAAACTCTACTGTACAGGAATTAACAAACAATTATGATACAGGTATGTACATGAGAAGTTAGAAGGTACATGTCTGTGTTCTCTCATTCCCAGAAGAGACAAATGTCTTTTCCATGGATAGGAACGTTCAGAAGGAAATGTTCCTCAAAGAGCATCAAAAATTAGCAGAAAAGAACCACTGCGTAATATTCGCACAAGATGAACGGTGTGATAAATTTGTTTTCACTACAGTGAAAAATTTAACTATCTGCTTTCAGAAATAGTGACTTGATTGTTTTCAATGTAAGCTGAGCTTCTCTTTCTTTCATCCGACCAGTACACATTTCTAGATGACCAACATTCGGCACAGTTCATTCGTGGTGTAACGGTTCGTTTTTTTTAAACATGCTTCCAGATCTTGATTTGGATTCAATTTTAAAACCAGCATTGTAACAAAAAATTATGAAAATAATTAAAATAGAAAATAGAATTCATTACAAAAGTCTTTTCGCCACGCCAGACATCTCAAATTGCACAATCTGTGAGTTAGGGAAACCACACAGGAAACCAGCGATTTCCTTTTAAAGAAAGAAATAACTATAAAAGCCGAGTTGGCGTATTCATTCAAATTACTTGATTAACTTGGCAATAAAATCTGGCTAATACAGCATGTTAAAATCTTTGAACGCTTCAGGAGCAAAATGTAGCACATTATTTTCAATTAGGCGCATTCAACATATTCATAACACAGTACGGGTCACCACTATGTCTACAGCCCAATAAATATTTAGAAGCATTTGTGCACATTGTATTTCATTTAGGATGAAATATTTACGGTTGTGCTTCTTTTAAGACGTCTACCAAATTCTGCCAAATGATACTGAATTCGCAGGAACAGTTTCAACAAGTTTTAACTGTTTGACCCTGAAAGGCATCTAATTGTCCTTTGTGTGCACTGCAGTGTTGGCTAATATCATTTTGAAATCAACAGTTTACACCTACACTGCACATTGAAACAATTCACGGTTTGATCCATACACTGCCATACAGAAATGTGTGCATTTTGAATTTATAAAATTTCCGATATTTTAATTCCACTCAATGAATAATTTTCGTTAATATCCCAATTGCTACGCAGATGTTTTTTGTTTGAGTTGTTAATTTGAATTTGGGATATTTCAGATTCCCAGGGCAAGTTAGATATTTTAAAATTGCAAATATGCAGAACCAAAATGTTGAACATATATGTGCATGCACTCTGTTACGACTGTTAATTGAAAAAGCAAGGGCAACACGGAGAATGTTTTCCTGTGAGCATCGTGCCGTTCAAACTAAACTTCACCGATTCAAAAAAACTTGCACGAATGCAGAAACTTAGATTGGCAGGTCAAGAAAACTCAAAAACTCATTTGGCAGAACTTGATAATGCATCGCACCCCTTCCTTATTTTTGCAAAAGTCTTTGATCTTTCCACGCCTCATTTGCACTGAAATAAATTAGAAAGACTGAAATTTGGAATTATTAAAATGAACATTTCCAACACTCTGCAGCAATTATTATTTAAAGTGCACACACTCTTGTCAACATTTTCATTTGTTTGATGCAGAATAAAGGAAGTCAAGATGAAAATGGTCTTTGAAAATAATGACAAGTACAAATACATGTTAAGAGCAAACATAATGGAAGACATTACATCAAAATAGAGTATTCATTTAAATTATGAGTCTAAAATTTAAGCAAACACATATAAATCAAAGGGCTACCTCAAACTCTCAATTACTGTTAACATAAAAACAAAATATCAAATTATGCATATATTCGGTTGGACTTGAAATAAAACAACTGTTTGACAGATTATAAATGTATTATTTACAAATGTCAGTAACTCATAAATTCTACATCTGGGGTAAGAAAAAGAGCAAATCTTGTGACGAAAGACAGGCTTTGAGGGCAACAATCTCTTTCTGACATCTCATATAAATATTCTGTAGGAACAGGCAATATTTCCCTTCACATTCATATAAACTTATCAATGACCTTGGATGCAAGTTAGTTGCATTACTAAACCCAAAGCCCGCACTGCCCACCACAACATGTGCCTCTTTAAGAAGTGCACTATGTGGAGAAGTGCATTTCATGGCAAAGTGGCTTGCTTCAGGACACAATTCCAACAAATCACCCATCCACATTTAAATTAGGTGCATTAACAGAACCAGAAAAAAAGTTACAGGTCTTTATATCCACGTTAGAGACTTTTAAAAACCACTTATTATTTTCATTATTTCTTATTATTACTTCAATTGAGATTGTCTGTATGCATGTAAAATAGGTAAATGCTGCAGATGGGTGTGAACAATTGTCTCACTTTTTTGGACAAATCGCAGGAATGGCAAAGCTGCAGGAAATGATATTTGTAAGCAAGGTGAATATTTACCAGACAACCCCTGCATTTTTAAGCACCTCATGCTTGTGTGCTCACTCATAGGAGCAGACGAACAACTATGCAACCATTTAAACCCTTAAAATGTAGGTAAGGCTAAAGGTCTCTTCACACTGCCCCAATTCTCCATACTGGGCTTGGGTCAAGACCCATAATTTTTTGACAACCTCATTCAGACTAACAACTTCTGGTTTCAGCCCTCCACTCCAGTCTGGTTGGGACCAGGCATGAGAGGCTCTACTCGTGCAGACAATGAGACAGGATGGTATTTCAAGAATGCCAGATAAATTGAGAACAAAACATCTGACGTCATGCAAGTACAGGCATGCTCAGTGCTTGCGACAGGCGTGCAATGTTTCCTCGGATCAGCTAATATCCTCATGTTTCACTTCACACTCACTCCACTGAAAATTGCAAAATGTGGTGCAAAGTCTTGTAAAGACCAGAATTTCCTCGTTTTGGAGGTCAAAGTCCAAGTTGCATGCCTGGCGTGTGTTGGCACCATTCCTTGCTGATAGGATAACCTTGTGCAAGGGCATTGATATTCTTGAATGACCTGTGATTTGGAGCATGCACAGTTGAAAGACCAAATGAACTCATTGGAGATAACAGCTGATTTGTGTGGAAACCAGTCTGCCGCTCAGGGAGGGGAGATGGGTAATAGCCTCACGGCGTCGCTTCCAGGTCTTTGCCGACAAGTCTTTTGAATACTTCACAAATGACTCGAGCAGATTCACAAGACTGTGCTTACATCAGATATGAAACTAAGGCCGTGTCCGAAACGGGCTTCCAGAGCTACAGCTAGGTCTATTGTCTGCGCGTCTCCACACATTTCCAATGGAGCGAAGACCTAGATCTAGCTCTGGACAACAGATTTGGATGCAGCCTAACTATGCCTAACATCAATGGAAGAAATAGGCTGGTTCCCTTTGATGTAGAGCATAGTACACATTTTCTAAGTTCCTGACAACGATGATACTAAACTATTCAAAAACTCTTGGCCAAGAAATTCAACATTGGAAAAATACCCTTGTAATTCACTGTACACATGTTTACATCATGGAAAAGTACAATTTCAAAAACACATGTAGTAATACAGAAAGTACTTTTTTATGTTCATATTTTCAGCCAAGCGTATTCACACTAGTAAAAAAATAATCCAATTAGCTTCATCTTGCTCAGAGGAAAAGCTTCCATTTTTGAACATTTTTTTTCCCATTAAGGCAACCAGTATGCATTCATTATTGCTTAAAATTATGAAAACAAACTTATCCTTGATTAAGTGTGTAGCGTACACAATTTCAACATTGTATCACTTAATTTGGGAGGATGTTGTCTGTTTTGATGTGTCCACTCAAGTACCCCGTACACAAGCCTTTTAACATGGACAAGAATCAGAAACAAAAACCTCTTTGAATATGACAAAAATAATCATGGAATATATCAACTTTCCGCTCTCTTTCCTGTAGAAAAATACGGTAAAAAACTTCCAATAAATTCTGAAAAAACATGAGGGATCTGATTCTAACATTGCCTACCCTTCTCGTCAAAAATGTTAGGTCAAAAAGAGCCGGAAACTTGACAATGGCACTTCCATGAAGAACCGAGAGTAAGCCATTTTGACTGACTGGCGAGTGTTAACTTTTTTTGTTTAGCATATACAATAAAAACTGTACAGTGTGACCACAGTTAGTTCATTCTGTGCCTCCAGTATATACAAGGTTACGGGGATGATCAAGAGTGGTCAACCTTTGGCATAATGAATTAAAAGTAGATAAATATTCATAAACTTCGATTATAAATATTCATTTGTGTGCTTTGTAAGTGTTCACAAGTATGCTGAGAATATCACATATGAAAAATCATGCTATGCAATTCTCAGTTGAAAAAAATTACAGATCTTTTGCAAGGTAGCCATCTTTGATCTGTTTGTTTCTATTCCAAAGGGATGTGAATTAACAGTTTTTTCAATTTGTTATTCAATGGAAATACATCCAATGCGGCTGAATGCATGCACAGGGTCTACATGCATGCTGAGAGGGAACAAACAGGGAATGGTTTCGCTCTGTGGATGAAACTCACAAAATGCAGCTGCACTGATCGAGTGGAAAAAATCACCTTGATTGCAATTTCCAAATTCACAACGTCTGTAATTCTGCCAACCTTTGCAAGATGTGGGAGAGTATTACCAAAACACTGTTGACCTCTACAGGTCCACCATAAAGCCCAGTTTCACTGCCTTTGTAATGACATCAACCAGCTCAACGCCATGCCAGGGTCCCCTATCTCTAACACCCAGGGGCAAAACGTCAAGATAGGTTCAACTGCTATTGCGTCGACATCTACGGGTAGATCATGAAGCCGAGCCTGTCTCTCTACAGCCTTGCGGTTTAGATCAACAAGCAAGACGCTACAGTCCGGTCGACGAACTACGGGTATAAATTGATAAACTGATTTCTACTGCCTTGCCGATGGCGCCCATTGATAAAATGAAGCTGGGCTGTAAATTATACACAGAGAAGTCTACTTCTGAGCTGTTCACTCACAAGATGATCAGCAAGATGATTGAATGGAGATAAGGCTCAGGTGCACGTCAAAGGAGTCTAGAGAGGCTGAAGTGACGCACTACCTGTGCTCTCTGAGCGCAATGCCCACTATTTAATGATGAGCTTGACTTGTATAAGCATCAATGTATCGTGCTGTGAACAAGAATCCAGGGTTTGAGCGTTTACATCACGGAGAGCAAGAAGTGGTGAAGATATATTCGATAAGATTGAGCTAAGTAGGATTGGCTAGAGGTATTCAAGGGCCTTTCATCGAGTAATAAGAGTAATTCCAAGTGATAAAATCTACACACTGAACATCCCCATGTCAAGAGAAAACCTGCCGGTAGATACAGGATCGTGTCACTGCACATATGTACGTAAGAGGCTGATATCTGAATAGCATGCATGGGATATATGAACATTATCTCCCAGTTGATACGGGAGTCTGATGTGTGAGGTCGGGCTGACCACTACCCAGACCCTTGCAAACTGGAAGATGCTTGGCAGAGCTGCGAATGTCCAACCACCCTTCAGTAGTGCGCCGAGATCTGCCGATGACTGAATTGCGGAAAGAGTGTACGATGCCAAGCCCTACTGCTAGCAAAGCTCCACAGCTGTTTGACAAATTTTGGGTGGCTCTCACCGATAATGAGATAAAGCGCAGAACCTTTCGCTGTATTTAATGAGGAGTCCTTCCACCTTGATTCACCTGTACTTGCATCATAAGGATGCTGAGCTCTACTGCCCATTAACCTCCACCTCAGGGAGATGATACTCAACAGGTCCTGTCAGCCAAACACCATTGCTGAGGCGACTGCATCTTCAGTCTGCTCTACAGTGCAGAGTCCTCCTGCCCTGCTGACGATGACCCACCAGAGTTGTCTGATAATGTGGCCGGTGTAATTTTCATGACTTCTACACTGCCGTTTGTCAAACCATTGGATTCGATCTTCAGAGACAGGGATTTCAGCCAGGACTGTACATCTGTGAAATCTGGTCTGTATTCACAGAAGACACAAAAAAAAAAGAGATTTACCAGAATCACCTGGAAAGAAAAAAAATCATTTAAACTGTGTTTCTTCAACTTACGAAAAACAAGTATGTGCTTATGTGGGCTATGGTGGTTACTTTCAATCAGAAATACAAGAGTAGTTCGTTTACAGACTGGTTTAATTTTTCTGACTGATCTGTCCACTCATTTTTATCGTAAATTATTCTTTCAATGTCCTGATTTAACATAATTTCTAAGCAGGATCGAATAATTCTGCTGTTTTCCTTTCTGCTATTTCACTAGTCCTATCTTTATTCCACTTTCAAGCTAGCATAACATGAGTTTTTTAATCAGTTGTCAAGTTAACTTTGAATGCTATGAAGAGCAACAGTATGAAGGATTTTGTGCTAAACAAAATTTATCTCTTTTTTTTTTTAATTGCTGTACTACCTTCTTTCTGGTTCAACTTCACAGCATTTGACAGCCACGTCGAACAGTCGTGCCGGGCAACCATTGCAAAACTGCTCCTTGAAGAGGGGTACATTAAGGCCAAAGGTCATCGTCCGAGGCAGATGGTCAGGGTTGGCGCTCACTCGACCAATCAGTTCGCACATGATGATACCAAAGGAGAAGACATCAACCCGCTCATCATAGGCCTTGCCTGTCATTGGTTGGAGTTGGGATCAAGACGGAATAATGAGCCAATAGCGTACATCATGATATATTTGGAGAGACTTATTTAAGGGGACATCCATGCACGTTTCCATTTCAATTGACCTTAATGCATCACGACAGGCCCCTGTACTTCAACCTGCTTGTGACTGCATAGAGTGTTGACAATTCAAGTCAGGTGACAAGTTCTTCAACGGAAGTTTGGCAGAGGCATTCCTTTATCGCTAGAGCACCAGTGGTACTCCTAACAGCGGTAACAGAAGCAGCAACAGCAGAATTAGTTGAGGTAGCAGAACCTGCCCAGCAGCAACACCACTGGCAGTCACAATGGTGACAGCAGTAGCAACGCTGGTGGCAAAATGCACCAGCAGGGGTGGCAGTATGGTAGCAGCAGAAGCATCAGGAACAGCGGCAATACCAACAGCAGCAACAACAAACACTATCATCAGTAATAGCCACAGCAGCGGTACTCTACAGTGTTGTAGTGGAGACCATTGCAAGACCAGACACAAGACCAGTCATAAGTAACAGGGTCAACAATGAGAAAGGAATGCTTTTGTCGCAGTTCATTTGAATAGATTGTAATATGAATTCAGTCCGGAGGTCTTGTGTTGGTCTTGTGCTGGTCTCGTGTAGCCTTGTAAAGGTCTTAAGTGGTCTCGACTACAACACTGGTATCGTCGCGGCAGAAGTACCAACAACAGCAGAAATGCCAACAGCATCAGTGACAAAAGCACCAGCAGCAGAAACGGCGGCAACAGCAGCAGTGCCAACAACAACCGTGCCAACAACAACCATGCCAACAACAACCATGACAACAGCTGTAACACATCATCAATTTCTCCTGGCTTTACCTTTCAACATTTCGGGCGCCATCCAGTAGGGGTTCCCCACAACGGTGTAGCGCTTTTTGCGGCCCGAGCGCCGAGTGGCAGAGTTTCGGTCAATCACTGGCAATCTGGGGTCACTCTTGTCTTGAACCATCACCCGTGCCAGCCCAAAATCAGCCACAACTACTGATCCGTTCTGTCACAAAAACAACAACAAAGGGTCTCAGTAAAATTGATGTTTTTCGATGCTGTGACTCAGGGGGGAAAAAACAAAGTAAAACAGACATACACGTCGCTGTGAAAGTAAATGTGCAGAAAATAAGAATTGATGTCCATTACCTTTCTGACGAGACAGTTTTGTGAATTCAAATCTCTGTGAATGATGCCCATAGAGTGCAGATATGTCTGAAAGAGAAATGTACAAAGACAATTCATATCACACATATTTATGTTGCTTGATTTAGCTCACTGTAATTAACGTTTTTTAGCCAGGTATCATCTGAGCGAGATCTACAAACGATAGGATTGATGCGCATGTACTCTGGATCCCAGACGGAACACAGTGATATTAAACAAAATTCTTCACAAGACTGTGATGGCATTGGCTTAA
Organism: Acanthaster planci; assembly: GCF_001949145.1. Next base: position 152,171 of record NW_019091359.1, read on the forward strand.
CCCTCCTATGCTGAAGTCACTCTTTGGGTCATTTGGTGAACACCTCAAAGAAGCACAGCTGTGTCGTGTTGCGCACTGCACCAACAGTCCCTCACAGGAAGATCAGATTGCACTTTTGTGCTGCCCAACAACTGTACTTCACTGTTTCATGTGCATCATTGTGCAGTCAACCAAAT
>NW_019091359.1:152476-179894 GCF_001949145.1 Acanthaster planci
CACGCTCACCAGTGACTGTGGGCATTTGTGCACATTTGTGCTGTAAAACCAAAGGAGGGTTAATGGTAAGTTGTCTCTGTTTTCTTCGGCATGAAGTTACTTGAAAAAAACTGATTAAACAAAACCAAATACGTGCGAAATTCTGTAGTCTCCAGATGTAGAAGGGTTTTCAAATATCTGAATTAACATACACATTCACATGTTGCCAAAATTCAAAAGGAATGTTTATCTCCATAGGGCCATTACAATTGTAGACTGATAACTTATAGATAACTCTGATTGTATGCACAATGTAGTTTAAAGTGGCCAGCTACGTTGCTATGGTGATAAGTCATCCTCAAGTCATCCTCAAGTCATCCTCAAGTACTCCAGGTTTCCCTCTGCGGTTTCCCGAACCTTTCTTTTGTCTCATCCTTTCTTCAACGATTCTAAGAATACGTAGACTAAGTTTTTGAAATTTGTTCTGGGTATGGAAGTGGATTGAACCAGCACGGAGGGACATCAGAGTACACTAACCATTCCAAAAGAGATGTCGCGTAGGATGTTGACTCTGTGTAGCCAAGAGTAGTCTGGACCCTAAAAATAAAAAGTGGATCAAATTGTTTTGAAGAAAAATTTCAACCAAGAGATACAAAGTAAAGTAAAAAATTACTTCAAAGATATTATCTATCATAAAGTAATGACTGATTTACATCACATGCAGAAAACAGAATCAATTCCCTGCCGAACGTAGTTGCTAAGGTTACAAGGGATCTGCTAAAAACAAGATGCCTGATGTGTCAAACTATATTTATTGTCCGATCTTAAGAAAGGGTTAAAATAATGAAAAAGCTTGTCCTCAGTACCAGACTTACACTTCTTCCAGAGAAACAGTCAATGATCAGAGCGGTACACCAAAACAGAGAATGTTTTCCTTTTTGTAAATGCACACAAACTCAGCAATCAACATTGTTCCTTTTGAATCCTTCTAGTAACTAGCTAGCTACTGAAAAAAAAAACAACTGAAAATGCTCACCATATTCTGGATAACTTCCCTTAACGTCCCTCCATCTATGAATTCTGTAGAAAAAAAAATTAGTTTTAACATGTTAACGATATCCACCAATTTGTAGAAAAATGCAAGTATCGTTCTTGGAGCTGCAACAACTTTTCATTAAGTACCCAAGCAAGCCTTAAACAAGGTACACAGTGTGAATCAAGTCTAACAGGCCAACTGTCAACTCCAATTATGCATGGACTACAAAAGCTCTGCTTGATTGTCAAGAAGGTAAATGATGAGGAAACCAATTGTCAAAGAAACTAACCTGTAACAAGACTCAACTTCTTGTCCTTGTACAGCACACCTATGAATTTCAGCACATGGACGTGGTCCAGGCTACGAAGAACTTTCACCTGCAGCAAATGAAAATATGATGACAGTTATGAATAACTTCATCTGATGTCAGAAAGCAGTTTTTCAAATGGTTTTTCCCCTCCCTTCTCGTAAGTGTAAAGGTGATAAACTCTTACCTCTTTCAGGAAATTCCTCTGTGCTTCATCTTCAAATCTGATCAGCTCCTTGACCACCATCACTTCACCTGTTTGTCTGTGGGTTACCTGGACAGGAAAAAATCAATCATGTGGAAATCAATGGAACATTCTCGCAATGTTTCAACCAGTCAGCAAAAGCAATAGACCATATTCATGTGTCTGTCATCTTGAATTGACAAGTGAGGTTAACGTTTCATTCTCGGGACCTGAGCGTAAAACTAGCAATGAAATAACAGTTCATTACAAACTCATGACAGTTTTACATTTTGAACAATTTAAAATCAAACTTTGTGATGTTTTCAGTTACATTTAAAAAAAAAAAAATGAAAGCAAGGATGGGAACCCCAAATAGTCTTGCACCACCCCATTTACAAGATTACATTGCATATAATAGATTCAGGTACCATGGTAAAACATGGCTTCCCTCTTAATAAGGTCTACTTAGAAATTTGTCCTCCATCAACAAGACCTACTTCTATGGGCCCTATCAAAAATTTGGCACAATCAAATCCAATGGAAACTTCCAACATTTCTCAAATGTAATGTCCACATTCATCAGGATAAAGAGCTGTGTACAATGCACACAAACAATGAATAACTAAATGTTCAGGAATCCGTTTTCAAATGCATATATGTGTATCTTGTTGATGCTATGTAGAATTTCTTGTCATCATCACAACAGACATGAAGGGTTATGGTGAAAAACACACATTTCCTTCAAGCTTGAACACCCTTTCAAGGAGCCTATTTTCACCTTGATAGCCTGTCCAAAGAAACCAGAGCCTAACACCTCTCCTTTGATGAGGTCCGAGGGGCGGAAGATGCGATGGTTCTTGACCGTCTGCTTCAAGGAGGAGGCTCGGTTGATGGGAGAAGACAGGGTCTGAGACATAGTACCATTATCAGCTTTCTTTCTAGAGAAACCGAAAGAAGGAACATGGGTAAAGAATGCTGTCGGGCAGATACCTTGATCCATCAATTGTCCCTTTTGGCATCGACACTGATTAACTGAGTGGATGATTTGTTTTCATATGCAAAGTGTATCAAAATATTGGCCTGCCACCTGAATGTCATGTTATTTCCAGCGGCAGCAAGTATGTTTGTCTTTGTGTTTGCCCTGCTACCGTCAAACAGCTTTGTACACGGACCTTCATTTTTTCCCCCCACGAGAATTTTTTGGGCACATGCTCTAGTGCCTTCCGAAGGAAAGCATTCTTTTTCATACAGTGGTTTATGATTGATCTCAAAGAAAAAAAATAATCATTACAGTAAGCAATCAAATGAACAAAGGAATCATTGTGGCTTTGATAAAGAAGGAAAAACAACTTCGTACTTGACTAGCTGCTCCTTACAACCATTTACGTACACACCTCCATTTTTCCTGTTCAAATTTGATCACACAGTGAAAGAGGGCTGACTGTCAAGCTTTCAAAACAGCATACCAGTGCAAGTTGTCAACAATGGAAAACTTCAACGATTTTTTGGCGGGGGGCAACAACGTGTCATCGATTTAAATCTACATGTATTTCAACGTTTGCAATTTGGTCAACCCTGGCTGAGGGCCGACTGATAACGATGAACCTATCTTTCTTCAAACATCCTTAAGAAGCCGTTCCATCAACTACCACCGTGTTTGACACACCAACTGCCCATGTGATGATCCCACGAGGCCCAACCAATTCTAACAGCTGAATCATGGGACAGTTCGCTGCATCACTGGCCCAATTTGGGAGGCCCAAAAAAATATCCCTAGATCTGAATCCGTGGGGGCTACAGATATATTGGTGGGTCTTTTGCAGTCACATACAAGGCAGAACTTTCGACAAGTTTATTTTGACAAGAGCCTTCTTAACATTTCCCACATAAATCACTTTTATTTATCCACCTGTGCTGAGCCCAACCCTATCCCCCAAAAAGGAATGTTAGCCATTACTTGACATTATTTGAGAAAATCAAAACCAATTTTTGATTTGATACAACAAATTCTAAAAATACCACAAACTAGAAAAGACACAAACTCATGGAAATTTCAAAATCAAACTTTTACCCTCTAGTAGCTGTGCCAACCTTTAACATTGTTCAAATGACTTCAATGAGAGCAGATTTTTCGAGGGCCTTATTTTTCAGTTCAACACGTGAAAGGCATGACATTTTTGGGGGGTAATTGTGTTCCTTACCATTATTAACTATACATCAAGACGATCTAAGGATCTAAGGATGGTTTTTCTTGTAATCCCAGCCGACACAACACAAATAGACACAGTTGTACCAAACGATTAGAAGAACATTTTTCATCACAGCTCGGGCATGTCACATGTCGGGGATAGAGTCGAGATTCATCACCCTACTTTACCCACGATCTGGAGCTTCTGTCACACATATAGGCCACATCGCTCACTCAGTCATGCCCGCGGGTCTTGGTAACACAGACAAAAATGTTGACATTTTCAAACTGGCCTTGACGGAATGGTTCCTGCCCAGCATGCCTGTGACATCAGTTACCATGTAAAGGCTGTACAATAGTTCAAGGGGAATATGGCTTGCCGAGGTCATGTACATTTGTACAAAAGACCTGAAAAACATTCCAAGAGGTACAATGGTTGATTGGAAGCCATTTCAAACCCAACTCTAAATGCAATGTTTGCTGCCTTGACATCAGTAAACATAGGAAAAAGATGACCTCTATTCAACATGTGCAGCACGATCCTGACACACAGTTGTGGGAGTGACTTCAATGTGACACGATTTTTATAATCATCATCCAAACTTTAAAATTTAGATCTCACGATTAACTCTACTTTAAATTATGCACAAACAAAGCGTAACTGAGGCACCTGACGTCTTGACTGTCTCACTGTATCTGGAACTTTAATTTATGCAAAATGACTGGCATTTGTTTGGCATGAAGTTTTCAACGCATCCTGGTAAAGATTTTTGCTTGCTATGGGAATCGTGTACAACTGGCATGGTACATATGTATGCATGCGTTTTACCCAGTTTCACAGGATAATGAAATGACCTTTTGTGCAAACATGTCTTCAAATTCTACCTTATGAAGAAATGGAACATTCCTCTCTTACAAAGTTACAAGAAGCACACCCTTTCGGAGGATGTTTTCAACTTTGAGCTGACCTTGACACTTAGGTCATCAACATGAAAAGTCGCATTAATTTAAGACACTAAAAAAAAATCATAACAAATGACAACAAGAAATCAGGAAACGACAGCACGTGAACCATAACTTGTACATCAAAACTTATATTGGAGAAATGAACAAGGAGCTCTTGCTAGTATGCAAACCATGTATTCCAATGACAATTTGTTCTGTGTCCACATTTCTTCACACGGTCGCACTTTAATTGCTATATATTTTACCACTCAGGGAAGGGCACTGTATTCCCAATGCACTTCCCACTGTAACACTCTCCCGTGGACTGAGTACAGGCATTTACCGCCGAGGGCATTAGACCAAGCCCTGAGGACAGGGAAATATCCCTTATCCGCCCCGAGCTGAAGTGCTCCCTCAATTCAAATTCAATTCAATCGACATTTATTCAAATTGAATGCGTGTTTACAATTAATCATGGATAAAGAAAACAATACGGAGAGTAGTAACTTGGATGACATTTGCACTATCTAGGTATAATCAAACGCCAATGGAACATACTAAAATGCCTTGAAAACAGACAGACAACCAGACAACATATCGCAGGGCTAACAAACAGACAAGAAACGAAAAGATGACAGACGGAAAATGACGGACGGAAGTAATTTATACAAGGCTATAATGTGCACAATAAAATAGAAAATAAAGTATATAAGAGTTATGGAATTGAGAGGGAAATTATGCTAAATAACTTGAGAGAAAATCACCACCAGCAAAGATGAGGTAGGCTGGTGGGAAGTATTTCAACCGTACGCGTGTGCGCGCACCCGGCATATACATGTATGCAGAGACCGTCCGCTTTGATATAAATCGGTCGCATGTGCTCAGCACATACATGTACATCTGCACGCACACATGGTAGTTCCCATCAAAGGACCATCATTTCCATGTAAAAAGACAACCCCTCTAGTTCCTCCATGGCACAGTGAAACATGAATACACATGTAATATGTCAGTCCAACAGGATATTGGTACTACGTGTGTAAAGACATGCTCTCTCTTGCTCACATAGGGACCCATACTTCACTATTAGTAGCACACTTTCAATTATGAGCAACAGAACAACCCATCTTCCCTTCAATCGTCTTAGGGGGCTGATCCATGAAAGTCAAACCAGAAGATAAAGACTCAAATCTTTTTACCCTCTCCCGGCAGATGGCTTGGTTTAAAAGAGGTCGAGCATTGGCCCAGATGATTCCAGTCATGGAGGAATAAAAAACGCGGCAAGGTCTCCACGGATCAGTCTTGACAGCGCTCTCTAAGATGACGCATTCCTTGAAGGCATTACCTAACTATTAAACACCGACATGACCCGGGGCAAGATGGCCTATTTCTTGAGTAGAAAAACATGGATATACAACAGCAGGCCGGCAACTGACAGAAACAAACCCTTGGAAGTAATTTCTTTTTCTCATTTCAAACTAGATAGTGCAACATGAAGCACAACCCAGACCGCAGGGGGAGGGGGAGGGGCTGGGAGAACACATGGTAATCAGCCAATGACTGACATCACAAGCTTTGGCTGAGGCAAGCAATAATGTACTTCTACGGCATGTACAGAAGCCATGGTGTACGGGCTACAACCACTCCCCTACAAAACATGTAAGTTCCTATACCAACATTAGGCTCTGCCATCATCTCAGCGGCCACCAGCTATCACTTATGTATGCACACTGCCAGATTGGACATGTCCATCAGCACAAACTGATGAGTTTTGAATATTTGCAGGAACGCCGCTTCTTCAACCCTCCTCTTCCCGTTTAAAACAGGAAATCAAGCTCACCGTGACACTAACCCACTATGCAATATTTAACAACCATAGTAACCTACCAAATAGACTTCTTCAAATTCTGGGGCCATAAATGGATGACTTTCTCTCCAGACAGCTTTGGTCAGTAAGTGCAATGGCCAGAGGCAAGGGACATCATCTCACTTCTATAAAACAGATCCAATCTTCCCAAGGGAACTTCCTACATCCTGTTTGCCACGAACAAACACTCTTAACCACATTTCACTTTTAAGAGAGCCCAAAATAGCTAGCCCAAAAATACGACCATTCAGAGAAACCTTGCAAATTTAGGCCAAATACCTCTGAACTAATCTAACACACAAGCAACATAGCTACACGTGGGCATTCTAGTCACTACAATAACATTTGCCTTGATATATTGAGACCCTCTTCACACAAAAATATTTCATGTGAGTTAAAGCCGGCCAGACGGCCTACCTACTCTATATAGAATAAATCCCACATATCCGGTTGCATGGGGGACCATTCCTTGTAGCATTATGGCTCCACTCACACATAGACCTATGAGAGTAGCAATTTCAGGCAAGATATCTGCAGCCAATAATATGTCGGCAATGCATTTCTTAAGCTCCAATTGCGCCAAGTGTTCGATGGCGCTGACAGATCGGGTATCAGCTCAAACATTCGTGCAGACATTGACTCCTAGAAGAGTGGAGAGATACTTTCAAGCTGATTAGGAGCAAGCAGCCCTCCGAGGTAGCCGTTCAACGTGCATAAAATGGGAGCCGTCCAAGGGCCACTTACAAAACAAAATAATGGCCCTGGCCTTTAGGTAAGAAACAAATGGCCTTCTGATATGGCTGTTTTACACGAGGTTTGCAGCCACTGCTACACAAATATGGATACTGTGATGACTGGCCTCATGTGCCCGGTCATTATCCTTTGCTTGTGACTGCTGAAGGCACGCAATCCCTCAGCTTAACGGAAAGAAAAAGCCCACTAAAAAGCTTGATGGCATCAAGAAAAGGTCCAATGGTTTATTTCCTGCAAGCCCAAATTATCTAACGCCAGATAACAAATTGACAATTGAAGACAAAAACGAGATGTGTAAAATGACCCTATGCCGGGCCAAAAGTGACCCAACCAAAATGAGTTGTCAAAGCTACACTTGAGAAGCAGGTCTTTCCATAAATCTCGCACAAAATTCAAACATCCAATGCACATAAAAGCAATGGCCTTCACCTTCATCCACATGATACCTATATTTATCAAGATATCAATCTGAGGCAATGAGTCAATTAAGGACAAAAAACAGGCTGAGGTCGGTATTTGTGATGTTGAACAATTCCTCTCCTTCAGCTTTTTACACTTTAAAGTGATCAATATTAAATCGAAATTCCGTCTGCAGGAAGCTTCTTACGGGTAGTGGTAGATGAAAAACTCCCATGAAAATCTGAGCAGTGGAAGTTCCGCTATTTCAGGGTTAGTTAGTTACCTACTTCAACCTGGTTTGGGGATGGTGGGTCACAAATGAGGAAAATAATGTACTGTAGTTAGGGCCCTTCTCGTGGGACACATCCAGTCAAAATTGATCTGGTGACTGATCGCCTGTTTTCTGCCGGGATGTTAACGGCCTAGCACAAATAACAGGATGGTATGGCAAACCGCAAACAGCTCAATGTCAAGCTGATAGGAACAAGTTCTAGAACCTAGCTTCAAATACAGAACCACACATTGTACCAAGTTACATACAGAAAATATCACATCCCCACTGTGCGCTGTGAATGTTATCTTTATGGCTCATGATTCTACCTTTAACACATTTTTAGTCATCACAATTTCCTTCCGTAACACCGAGGTCTGAGACGACAACCATGCCCGACACTGGCCAACATCAGATCTACACACTATACAATCTATACACTACAACAGCTTGAGTTGCTGGGCCCTACAGGGTGAAAAAAGAAAGTGCCGTGATAATGTTCTGCTGCTGAACGTGACAATCTTGTGCAATCTGAGGATTAGTAGAAAAAGGCATATCCAACAAATGATTACAACTATTCTAGCCTCAAGACGGGTTATGAAATTCCGGTCGATTGTCCTCCCCTCGTGTGCTGGGAGGGAACGGAAGAAAAAGTAGACTAGGTGTGGTTTTGAGGGATAAAGGAGAGAGCGTGTCCACAAGATTTGCTCTTTCCTGAACAGACAATGAAACACGTGCCTGCAGATTGACGCTATGTCAATCCATGACATGCAAAGGCAAGATGAAACAACTCAAAGTTTTTTGTATTGGGAAAGCTGACCGTAGAATCTTTTGGAAATTTCTCTTAGATGATTTCTAGAAACTGAAGCATTCCAGACAACCTTCCCCAGGGCAAATGCTAAAAAATTTTCGACTGTTGAATTTCACCTCAGGAGTAAGGAGGAACTACATGTACAAAATTAGCAAATTGATAAAGAGCTGATCAAATCAACCTGCATATTCTTCTACTTTCATCACAGCTAAAAATTCAAGTACATCTCCTAGATCACACATTTTTCAAACAACTGTGACTTCCAAATGTTTTATTTACATAGAGACATTACAAGTGACATCAAAATATGTCTAACAGATCACTGATGCGAGCTGTATGAGCGGTAAAGTTACAAGTGCTTCTTACTCTTCGTCTCCTAAATCTTAGGGTTCACATCCACTTTGTCCTATAGACGAAGTCACCCTTAAATTCTTCAGTAATAGAAGCATTTGCCCACAAGTGCTGATCTCATCATTACGACTAAGAAGGAAACAAGTCCACATAGTTAGGACCGGCAAAGAAACAAATCTTGTGGGTATTAGGTAGTGACAGACAGAGCCATGGTAGCAAGATCTGTGCGGGAAGTACTCATCCTGGCTGGAAATGAGCCTGAACATTCAGCGTAATTGCCAACCGACGAGCGGACCTGTCACTGTCTTTTTGTACCAAGCCAGCTGTCTATTTTTAGGTCTGTGGGAGAATACATTATCGTGAGTCTGTTCCATGTTAAGTCCAAAACAAAGCGCACCATTCATTTCAGAAAGAATTTGAGGAGAACATTTTCAACTTTGTGATGTTGAAAACAGCTTTTTTTCACCACATGGTGAAAGGCAACATGAAGGCAAGGTTATATCAAGACAATCATAAAGTGAAAAAGATGGAAATTTTCTCCCTCGGGGAGAAATGATTTCAATCGTTGCAGAGTGACATTTGATCAATAGGAGCTTTCTTTGAAATGTGTTTAGCTTTGCACAGGGAAAATGTGAATTTCAGACTGGGTTTGGCCTTACACCAACGTACAGGCCTAATGTACTCTATATTTTCTGTGTGGTCCGAGAATCGTCAAAATATCACACGCTCCACAACTAAGCGGGAAGTAAGTAGGAAGCCGTGGGTTTGATTCATTTGCAGCTCTCAGACCAGCATGAATATAAACGTCGGTGTAAGGGCAAAAACCCTGGTAGAAAATTATCATTTGAAATTCCAGACTGCTGATTGACAGAACATGCCCTAAACATCTGATGCATTGCCCGTGTTGCATTCACTACATACTGCAGGTACAGCACTTCTGAGATGCAAAATCCTGTCAACAGCAGCATTTGAAAGACGTACATGTCAGGTTTGTTTTTGCACACTGTTCCTAACGATTCTAAACACAAAACTTGCATTATCCACTGCAGGATAAGTTACATACAGTATGTACAAGTATACTTACTTGTGCCTTTGAAAGATTGTAAAGTGCTTCTTCTCAGAAACCTAGACATCCAAAGATGTTCTATATACCTGGTGTTACCAACAATGAAACTTCCATAATCAACTGCTATCTAGCCGTGGATTTAGCGCATGGTAATAAGCACAGCGAGGACTGAGAATTTTTGAATGCAGTCTAAATACTTAAACCTTTTGCTTCCCAGAGCAGCAGAATCACTCTGCAGTTTTTCACTTTGGCTCAGTCATACTAAGGACATACATGTACGTCTGCCTGGGGCTAACCAATTAATTTATGGAAACTTAAAATGTTACAACGAAATGGTATATATTCCTCCCACTTTTCTTGCTGTGAGCAAAAAAAAATTCAAGCGGATTGTGAATATTTATTTTATACTATAAGAAAGTTGTTATTTGCTGAACGGTGACTGACAGTTGTAACCCTTGGAGTGAAATTGGAATAGTAGACACTGCTTCAAATAGTTTAGGAAAAGGAATTCAAACATAATTATTCAAAGAAGAAATTAAGCTTTTCGGCAGAAAGCAACAAACTGTCATTTCTGAATATCCAAATAAAGTACGAGTACTTACAAAAGCTGGTACCAGCACTGAAATATGACGGCCATGGTTCCTACGGCAACTTGTCAGAATACACCGCGAGCTCAGCTCAGCAAATAAATCTACAACTTGTCTTCAACATCACCAAACTGTGAAGTGCACCCCCACCCTGTGTATGTGTTGTGGTGCCGCACCACCACATATGAAAAAAAAATCCAAACTGTGACTGACAGTGCGTACCCTCATCCCCCTTCGCACCCCTCCGACTAGTGGTGACTTCCCGTCCCCTTCACTCGCTTGCTGGGGGGAGGGGGGAGGAATGGAGGAGGATATGAGCTCACTTGTCTGCTGGGAATGCCCCTGGTTGAAAACTGTTCAAGATTTGGGTTTCGTGCACGTGTGTGAAGGTGGGGGCTGACAAATGCAATGGCAAACGGGCAAGTCAAATGTGAAAAGTTGTTTCAAAGAAACTCCACTGTTGGAATAACTACAGCTGAGTGTCTGGTTCTTCAGGACTTGTTGAATATGATTGCTGCCATTCAGTTTTGTTATTTTTGGGATTATGATGCTGAAGCCTTACGTGTAGGTCAATCCAGTTTCTCTTAATACTAGTCTAATTTCTCAGTTGGGACAACACTGACGGAGTGACAGCGCAGGGCGATGGTCTTATCTCCCGTCCAATCACGGACAGTCAAAAAGACAGCAAACAACATGAAACATTTATTTCCATGCGGCCATTCTTTACAATAAGCAAACATGATTCACATTACTTATGTACTGAGTACATGGCCATTAACTTAACCAACATTACATAATGTATCATTTTACATTTGATAAATTAGATGACAACATTTAGGGGTTCAAGGTTAAGCAAGACCGCTTTTGTATCCCAACCTAGGGAGAAAAAAAGAAAACTTAGCAATCTAACATCCTAGGACAAATGACGAACAGGACAAAACAAAAACAAGTGTAAGACAAATGACAGCTGCAGGCTGGAAACAGCTGCCCACTCCGCCGTGCACAGAATGGCATGACGGCGACACGCACGCGAGTGGAATAACGACAGAAAAATCAGACCAATGAAACAACCAAGAAAAGCTGCCGTTGAAGTCAATCCTATCTCCCACCCACACAGTGTATGAAGAGAAGAAGTCAACATTCGATGAGGTGACACAAAACTATTCCGTTTTTTTGAAATATGTGTACGATTTCAGTTGGACGTTTTTCTTTTTCCAGTAAATAGGTGAATGTAACACTGGTTTTCATTTGAAGGCTTTCGCTTCCGGATGTGTTTGTGAGTGTGCCGTGCTGCACGTACATGTACATGATGAAAGATGGATGACTGTAGGACAGCCACACACAGGAAGTCACTTTCAAGTTGAAATGCGACCTCTTGGAAATCAACCCTTTGGGCATGTTCGGATGGTTCTGTGCTGTGAAGTCATTCTTTGTTGTGGACAAAAATTTACCCTTTCATAACACAAATTTGGGCACTTTTACTTTGAAAGGGATTACTTGTGTACGGTATATAGGAAAAAAAGAAAGCTTCTTTACACGAAGATTGATTTGGGATCTTGAAGGTGCCTCTTGGACGGTTTTCAGCCCAAAGTCTGCAAGTGGTTAATATTCCAAGCAAAGATTAACAAACAAACACAGGCTTCAACTTTGCCTGAACACAGCGTCCACTTGGATTACTACGGTATCGCCCAAGCAGCAGTTTATTCACACTTGCCCTGTATGAATCATGTTATCAGTCATGTGACAAGACAAAGGAAAAATGGCTGACATGACCGACGCAGCATCCTGGGGGTGCCTTGGTGCATGACTCAAAACTAACAGCCTGCCTGATGTGACATAACCCAGAAAGTCATTGCTCCAGCACGGAGATAAAAAAATCCCATTAACAACATCAGAGCAGTCAACATTAATTATTTCATCCATTTTATCTGGGGTTGCAGGGAAGCTTCTCGTGAACCTGGGATCAGTGGGTTTCACTCAGCCATCCCACTTAAATCAATCAAATACGTAACTTCCCTCCGGAATACTGCTTCCTTCATCTGTCACTTGAATAAACTGACGCTCCATTCTTTGAAAAACTAGTTCAAGTACAGCCTTTCACAAAGAGGCAGCTGCAGACCATTTGAGAACTGTGCTCATAAACAAATTTAAACTGAGGGACTGGAAAAAAGAATCATCGTTAACAACGGATTTGGTGAATATCGTATTGAGATTGTTTTTCAGGCATGTGGTACTTTTCTTCGGCTGAAAAGTCATTTGCAAGTGAAATATACTGGTAAATAATATCTAGGGTGTCCCGAGTTTTCCTTTTCAAACATCTGTGCGTCCACTTTTTTACTAGAAGTTCATTCTATAGATGAGAGCTCCATTTTTTTTGGTCTCCATCAAATGCACCTGATTTGGTTAGTTTAGAACACATTCTTCAATTTTCAAGAGTGGTGAAGTATTGCAAAGTACACGTCCCAAATATATAAACATAGCTTGAAGTCAATTTCAGAGCTTTTCTCAGTCCAAATCACACAAAACAGGTGGAACAGGGACACAAAAATGTCTCACTTTTGAATCCCGAATTTACCAAATGACCCTGAGTAAATACGCTGTTTCGTGCGTTCCTAAGCAATCTTGTATTTCTTCCATGCTCAACCATTCTATAACATTTTTTCTATTTGCCAATGACAGAAAATCTGCAATACTGATTTGACAGTAAGGAATATTGGGAAATCAACCAATCAGAGGACTAGCGCAATACCATGAACTTTGACATCAGCTACTGATGAATCATGTCTTGCTCCATCTTGTGGTTAAGAATGTCTAATCCCTGGGAGTTACAGGGGCCTACAGTCTTAAAGGCAACTGCAAAATGATCACCGATAACAAGAGGAAATCAAGCGAAGTGTTTAGGAGGGAAAATACATGCCCGATCAAACCCAACTGATACCCATTGTCAAAGAATTGCATCCCGAGACCTTTTCATGACCAAGATTGGGGATGGACTGGAACAGAACTTCAAAAGTTTTTGTGACATCTTTCAAAAACTAGCGCAGCCTTAGTTGCTCCCATTAGGTGACAGCTGTCCAACCATCGATGATCACCTTATGGGCAATGTTCAGTATCACGCTCAGGCATCCAGAAAGAAATGAATATCGATGGCATGCAAGACACCGAGGCACAGACAGTCATGGATGAGATACTACGTAACGTCATTCCACCCAAAAAGTGAACAAAATGATGTCCAAAACTCAGAACATTTTCACATAAAGCGCCTTTCTTTCAGGTGGAAATGCCGCCTCTTGAAGCCAAACTGATACTCCAGTTTGATGTATTTTGTTTATGGTCCGCTATTTTGTTGACAATTAGGGCTGCATCTGTTAGTGCTAAAACAAGACAGGCAAAATGAGTCGTACTGAGAGAGAGGGACATTGTTGTATGTCCCTCATGCTGGCGCGCATGTTTGTACAGGCCTTCTTTAGTGACTTGATGCAGATAGTTGGCAAAGTTGAACCTGATCCAACTTTCCTGACTGTCTGCGTCGAGGTATGCGTTAGTCACGATAAAGTGTTTCCTATCATTGCATATCGTTGGGGACTGATCGGCGATGCTCTCTGTATCCCTTTTACATTGACATGGAAACCAGGCTTAACTCCATGAATGCTACAAGTTTTGTAGCTGCATGCTTGCTTCCAACTTTCATCAAATTCCACAGTTCCGGACAGGAAAACCTATGGCCGAGCTAAGGCGTAAACTTGGTCTGTCTCTTGTTGACAAGGAGGTCTGCGGGGGGAATCTTTGCTTGTTCGGTCATCCCTGGGGCACAAGTGAGGACAGCTAGCCAAGGGAGAGTCTTGGCCAGTAGCCCATCGCCACCCGTCCGCACCGCCATTCAAGGAAATGATGGGTCGAAAATGTCAACAGTGACCTGAAATGTCCACGGATCAATGCCACTGTGGTGCTGAACTGAGTAGAGTGGCTAAAATCAATCCCGCCAAGCAGGCGTGATCATCATGGAGTCCACACTTGCAGTTAGCAGGGAAAGACAGACTTTAATTGGGATAAAATGAGGAGTTGCACTTTTACGTAAATTCAAGTTGTACAAAGTTGACTGCAAGAATCACCGTTTCAGTCTATTTCTTCTCACGTCCTCTCAAGTCAGCTGCATTGTCACATTGTCATGACAATGACATGTCATGACATGCAGTGTCACGTCACAAGATTATCCAATAAAACTGTAACAAAGACATTCCTTTATTATTTTTTGTACTTATTAAATGTGACTGGCCTTAAAGGGGCTTGTAATTTCCTAGTAACCAGACTGGTCTACGATGCTAGCAAGACCGCTGCCTAGCTTCAACACAAACTGGTTGTGTCCGTTCTATGAATGGCCTGAGACTCGTGCTGATTCATTTTGGCTACAGGTTTTTAAGAAATCCCCCATCCCCTCGAATTTCTTTGACTTACATTTTGGACAGGGAGGAGCCCCTCTCCGGTCTCGTGATAGGGTGCTCCACCTCCAACTTCATCTTTCTCTCCTTGTCTTCCTGGCTCTGGTTGATCTGCTGCCTGGCAGCCAGGTTTAATGTCTTTGGTCTGCTGGGCACCGACGGGACTGTGGAACGGTGCTCCTGAGTTGACGAGGGGGAATCTGTTTTTGTTGTCGTTGTAGTTGTGGTTCTGGTTGTTTTCGTTATCTTTGTCGGCGTGGAGGGAAACTGGGGGTCACGTTCCACGGTCAGATGAAGCTCTGTGGTGCTACGGCTGATCAGCCTATCCAGCTGTTGGGCAAGAAGAGAACAAAAACAACTCAGACTTGTATGAGGGAAACTAACGGGAGAACCATTTGAGTAAACCTCATCGTATGATTGGTGGGTTGATTATGCGTCACTGCATTATCTGTCCCAATGCACGGTGCAGCCATATGATAAATATAGAATGCTCCTATCAATGCTGCACAGTTAACTTTCAAATCTACTATCACACAAATTGTATCACCCCAATCTCTTTGCATTACCATGGAGGGAGGGGAGATGCATCATCAGGGGGGGTGAATGTGCACAGGGACTACAGGGAGAATGCTGAAAACCTGGCAAGGATGACGTATTAAACACAAGACTTATAAAGTAAAGAGGGTGCTTACACTGGTGAATGTGAACTTCCCAGTCGACTCATGAATTCCCAGTGTTGAAATAGTCACAGTGTAGAATGTGATACGGACAGACAGTCTGACACACAGAAAGAGAGACCAACAGACAGACAGCCATACCCACCTCAAATAAGTTTTGTCTCTGGACCGGGGTTCCGTTGACCTCAAGAATTCTGTCGCCAACTCTGAGGGTAGGTTCACCAGGGATGCTTTCAACACTGTGCAGTAAAAAAACAGAAACAATACCTAAATACAATAATACGAAAGTACGGAAATTGAGATTTGTTTGCAATTTTTGGATAGGGGCTGATGAAACTGCCAAACAACTATACAACATTTTCTGCAATTCCAATATATGTATATAAAGTTACACAAATTTCAAACTGCTTCGCTGAATTTTACAGCTCTTTTCTTCCTCTTGGCTCAGATGACGGAAGATTCGACAGGACAGCAAAGGAAGGAAACATCAGTTTGAAGGAGGGAGAACAAAGTGAAGGGTTTTAATCTCTACGGAAACCCTCGCAAGCAAGGCAGGAACTGCAGCCAAATCCACTGGGTACATTGCAGCATTGCACTGGAACACTCCGAAGGACTCAGATTTCCTGTCCTACGCCAAATTAGTTGGGCTTAAATAAAGCCGGAAGACATGCAGTGTGTACAGCCAGTGCTGGTTCAGATTGAGGAATTAGATTTTCAGGTCAAAAGCACTTGAAGTGGAAGCACTGACCAAGCTTGTACATATCCCCATATAGATGTAACAATAAAGGGATAACAATAGAACCAAGGCCTCTGATTCTGGAAAAAATCTTCTAAAAATGCCACTTCCATGTACCAGGTTTAGCAGATTCAAGCATTTAATGACTCTTTTGAAATGGTTTCTATTATAAATAAAATTCAACAACATGAAAAAGACTATAAATCACTGATCATGAATTAAGAATCTGTTTCAAATTTGAATCAGTGCAGCAGATCGACATTACAGTTAACTAGACAGCAGCTGGATAATGCTGCACACTCTCTTTGATGTCGTCTCAAATTTGGGATCAATATCAACGGCAATGAGAGATCCATGGCCATCTTTTTCAATTTAAGGTCAAAAGTGCATTGAACACCTTAGAAAATCAAGAGCTTATAATGCCTTGAGGGTTATCCGTTCTTGTGCTTTTAAACTTCAGTTACTTTTGTGTATCGGGTTTGGGACTACTGTAAGGTTAACGGCAACCTGGCCTATCTGCAGGTAAAGTGCTATGATCCCTTGACGTATGTTAACAAAATGCCACTTTAAACACCAATTCATTTAAATGCCAACCACTGTCTATTATTATCCTCTGAGAATGGCTAATTTGGAGCACTGCCTGGAATAGAATCCTGTGGAAATGTCATACTTCCCACTACCTGTGGTTTAATCACGGGGGGGGGGCTGATCTTTGAGACATTCAGTGTGATTACGGATCTCAAAACTTGTAGGCTTCACTGCATATGCATGTGTATGTGTGTCAAGCAAAGAACAGCTGTCCACATTATACATGTGCTGGTGTACATGCACAGGTTAACTACTTTCTGCCGAGTGGAATTTGCATATGCGGAACAAGTTTCCAGGCATTTTTCTAAATGTTCCATTTTCAAAATTCTTCAAAAATTCTTCATAAAAAAAAAAACAACGTCATTTACTGGGCGCTAAGACCCACATGAATGACTGTCTTTCACCAGTAACTTGGGGCACTTCAATTCTCTTGAAGTGCAGTTCGAAGTCTTTGCTGATGAGCTTCAAACTCTTTCTTTTAACAATCCGATAAAGATAATGCAAAGTGAAAGTGATGTCTGGAAATCGGGCCGAGGGTTCCATGCAGTAGCACACACTTTTGTACGATGGCAAAATCCCTAAGTCCATCCGTGATTTTCTGTTAGGAAGTCTGTTTAAAAAAAACTTACACGGACAAATAAACCAGGATATCGGGAACTCAGCCAATATTTACTGTCAGTGCAGTTTGGGCCTAAAGCATGCTTAAAGGATGCAGGAAATGAATTTTTTCTTAGAATCACCTTTTTTGTGTATCTCTGTACTGTTCCTCCATGTATGAAGACTGTTTGACATCATTTTAGATAGACGCCTATGAATGTCAAAGCAAAACTCTGGGTAGACTATATGCTCCAAGATATTTGCTGGACTAAAGTTGACTTAATGAGTCCATATCATAAACACGTTGACTGCCGCACATAATTTCAAAGGGGTGTTCCCGTTTGCCAAGTGTAATACACATGCGTGCATATTTAATAGGTACTTTGCAGGTGTCAGCTTGAACATGAGCATTTTATGGATGTACGTCCTCGACACTGCCAGCAGCATATTTGTCGTGTTCTTCAGTGATGCCAGTGTATTCAATTTACCTTACAAAAGCCTTTCATTTCCAACGAGGATATCTGTAGTGGCAGAATCCAGTACACCTGCGACTACCAGAAAACTCGTAGTTGGCAGTCAACGTTGTCAATATGTATAGCTTAGAGCTTTAAAAAAAATGGTTTAATGTATGCTCTATCCCTGTGCATGTATTTGAGACCCTAAATCAATTTGCAACTATCTTTCCAAAAATCTTGCATGTACCAAGGAGCACTCTCAAAGAATTAGTTTGGAGAATGGCTTTATCATTGTCACTGGACTGATTACTTGGCCTGTCACGTCTGTGCACAGAATTTTTTGGCATGCACACATTGCATTGTCCATGCACATGAGTGCTACGGACTTGGAAATCCAACCATGGACATGCATACCATACATTCTTAGGTACTCGGCGACGACGTGTTTGGCTGATACGCACACGATGAAGTACATCAGCCTGAGAAAACTTATAACCCCCCCCCCAAAATGCATGCAAGGGTGAGATGGTGATCTACTGAACTTCCAAATCAGACTGCTGATATTATTCAATCCTCCTGTGAGGTTTTGATTAGCACATGTGTGGGACAAAATCTAAACAGGAATTTGGTGAATAGTCGTCCAGTACAAAAACATTTTATGAGTACGTTGGAACGGAACAAGAGTGTCCTCTTTATTCAAGAAATGCTAAATAAAGAGTTTATTGTATAGCTCACTCTATCGTGTGATGACAAACAAATCTTTAAAAAACCTGACTCTTTGTAGATTTCAGATTATTTTCAGGAAATGTATCTCAAGAACTCCTGCAATGCTGCAGTCAGGTGTCTATTAACACTTACCTATCACTTCAGAAAATGAATGACAAACACGCAGTCACAAATGAGGAAGTGCAGAAACACAACAGAAAGTGTTGTGCAAAAGTACTCTGATATAGCCATCCAAAAATAGTCCATGAGCCTTTTCACACACAAACTGGCCGTGGCTCATCTATGCAGAAAACTGCACAGCACCCTCTCTGCAGAAAAACTGTGCAGAAAAACTAAGCAAAACCGAATGGCCTGAACCAGTTCAGGGCAGTTTGCTGGCCATGATGTAATGCACTAATTAGCCAGAAATACAGCTTCACCATGTACATGTACATGTAGCATTTAGGAAAAAATGATCAGGTTTGTAATCTAACCACTAAATCTCTTTACCATTAGTATCTGTTCAATCACAGGCCTGTATACTTGGGGTTTGGGGTTCAAATATACCGGTAGGCCCTCCTCATCATCAGACAACATCACCAGATCACTGATGAGTTCCACTGGTAACTTTTTTTTCACAAACAGTACCTTTAAGTGATTTGTAAGCAAATTTATTACCAAACAGTCTTAGTAAGTATAGCATTAAGTGAGTTAAGAGTAAAGTGATGTTGTGTAGCCTAAAGAGAGCTCAAAAGATTACAATTGAAGCTTACTCTAGTGCATGTGCAAGAACTGGCACCTTGGGGCTTCAATATCCCTCCCCCAACCCCAACTTCAGTCACAGCTCAGGGAATGGGCTTGAAGCACCAGAACCTTAACTGTAACACTGTCGACGATTTCCCTAGGGGAATTCCATCCCAAAATTGTCAAGACTGGCTTTTCAGGTGAAGGTACATGTACATGCAGGCGATTTATACACAGGAAAAGAGAAAAACCAGTGCTTCAGGGAATGTGCAGTGCATGGAAGCAACGGGTACATGAGTAGGGCACCACCGGAGAAAGTTGTGACCTTGAAAGCTGAAGGCAAAGGGTGAACTTCAACTCAGGGTGGACTGCTGATTATTACAGTGGGTGTTGGTCGAGGAAGTTGGACTTGCCTTCTTAATGGGGGATTTGCCTTCGACTTGGACACAATGCACGGTTGACCCGCTCCAATTGCCTGCATCCTTATTGGCTTAGCACTGCATACTTGTTCTTTCATTATCACTACGAACTCATTACAAACCAAAGATATCAAAGTAGGGCTGTGCTGGATATCTGAATAGCCGAATATTCAATCGATCGTCAAATATTCAAATATTATTTTTCAAATTTGAGTATTCGAATGTAAAATTCATGAAACGTAAGGGAAAATTTTCTTTGTTTTTAATGAGAAGAACTGCACTGTGGAGGCTTGTTTCAAGCAGATTTAAATGAAAAGCGTCAGAAATGTTACAACGATTTTAAAAGTAAATTATTCATTGAACAATTTAAAAGGAATAGAAATTTTCAACAGGGCAAGAAGTATTGTTCATCTCTTCAATCTTGCTAAACTGTGGCTAGAGATACTCCCAGATGTGAGAAGCTATTATACTGATTATAATGTACAATTGTGTGCGTCATTGCTACTGATTTTGTATATGGTTTCTTCATCAACAACCTGCTGGTCAGTAAGACCGAGTATTCGTATATTTGATCAAATTGAAGGTCAAATATTTGAATAGTGAATTATTTGAATCGACTCAGCCCTACATCAAAGTCAAAGTCGAAATTTCTACACTAGCATGAAAATCCACCCCCCCTTCAAAATAGCACAGTGCGTCCGTATCAGTACATCAATGATGTTACTCCATGTTTATAACACTGCATACTCACCGAGTAGAAAATCTAAATGTTCATGAAGGGTGAACTATCAATAAATCAATTAACATCTCTCCTTGAGACAAACAGAGCACAGTGTCCAAAAAGGTAAAGTTGTAACAACTGGTTCTTCTCTGAACCACACAACTCAAAAAAAAGAGATTAACTTCCACGGTGTTAATTGAACATACTTCACATCTCCTTGATACAAAAATGGGATCTTATTAAAATAAGGGGAAGAATTTTTTTGGGACAAAAATACCACGGCGCATCACACACCTGATTGCCCTGTGCCCGCCCATTAAGAATTTGCTTGTAATAAATGAACAAAACAGAATTATAGGACCTCCTCAGTCCCATGCAGTTAAGTGTCACACCGTCAGAAACCAAAGCATACGATATCCTAAGCGGTGCAACGTGTGCTAACAAAGTAAGTGCCAACGGCAGGCTTACTAGGGGAAGTGCAGGGCACACGTACATGTAGTGAATGGGTTTAGAGTGCCATAGATCAACACTTCAATGCTTCCCTAGCTATGTATGGCTATGCATGGTGTAAGTACTTCCACCCAAAATTCAAGTGCTTTGAGAAAATGCCTATGCCCTTGGGTATGAAGAAGGAGCTGTGGATAGGCTTTGCTTGACTGTATGCCACATTGCATGCAGGCAAGCCGAAGCTGGTCAGAACAGGCGTAGTCCTCCATCTTCCTCCGATTGGTTGCACTGTTGGTCATCAGTGGACGAGCTTGATCACTAACAGTTTGCTGAATGCTGAGCGATTTTCCCTAAAAACCTACGCTCAGGATAAATTTAGCCTACATTTACGTTCCAGGCAAAATTGACAGTGGTTGACAAATTGGTTGCTAATCAAACGTGGCTGGTGACTACGTGCGTTAATTTATAGTATGAAGCCAACATCATCAAGTCCTGGGACAACATGAGAAGTTTGACCATACTTTGATTAGAAATGGTCTCATGTTAATCCTTAATCATCTAGCACATCTTTCAAAACCCAACAGCAGCCAATTTCACAAAACTTTATGCAATAACGTAACTCTGCTTACATGTATTTTACTTCACAAGTTGTGGAACAAATTACAGCGTAACTTACACAGTCGTTTTAGGTGGCTCACATTGAATCAACCAAATTGGAAATAGATCCTTGTTAAACCAAGTATTTATGTTTGATGTACAAGTAAGGCCCAGTGTTACTTAACTTATTAAGGTTTAAACATGAAGTGCACAGATTTTGAGAGGAGGCGATTGTGAAACACTTGTTTAGCTGGGAGAGACGTTTGAAATTTGTCCGAAGAGAAAAGCTGATAACTAAAATGGGAGGTGGAGTAATTTTAAGTGATGTTCAACAAATGCTGCCAAACTGAAGAGTTACGTTATGTTTGATGTCATTAGCAGCAGGGTATTTTGGAAAACTTAAAAGTCGCATCCCCATTCCTTTACATGGACCTCAAATGCCCCTTGAAAGTTTAAAAATGCGCCATCAGATTCCTGATGGGTTTATAGGCTCCAGGGAGATTTCTCTCAAATGGGTTAGAGTTACCATCAGCCGGACGAGTGCACAGATGGAAGATACTCTGCATGTTGGTCAATGCAACTGACCTTGATTGACCTTGCTCTAGGGTCACATTTGTTGACAAATACATTCACTTGTAATCAACTCACTCTTTGACACAGAGGCTCTGCATAGAAACCCTGGTAGACTCTGGCGTGGGCGACGTCGGGTACTGCAGAGTTTCCTCCACTGAGACCGAGAACCTCTTCTGCCCCTCGGGGGTGGGCGGGATGGTGACCAGCTGGACGGTGTGGGGTACCCTGGAGTCCGGGGTGGTGGAGATGATGGGCACCAGGACGCTGTGGTAGCACTGGCCACTGGGATTGGAGAAAGCAGACCCACAAGTGTCAGTGGGAAACTCCAGACAGAAAAACTGACCAAATTGATTCAAAACAGGTATCACTGACTGCACAGCTGTAGTTTCACTCGATAAAAGAATCAAATTCAAAGACATTAGTTCTGGTTTAGATAAAAAGATCAACGGAAACGAGACATGATTAGAATGAAGATTGTGCAGCGCATTTTCAACGATCTTATATCAAACGTGCAGAAATCTGCTCCTTCTGAAAGTTACAAGCCGAGCATGATTTAGGTCAGGTTTTATTTTGCAAAATTTTAAACTAAGAAAAGAAATGTGGAACGAAATTTTCCTGTCGAGTTTGCAAAAGTTTGTCAAACTAAAATAATATTTTGGCTGAGTATTTAAGTCTTTGTTGAGGAAGACACATCTCCAGTAAGTCTTTTCCTTTTGGGGGAGGTAGAGACAATTCCAAATTTGTCGTCACTGTCCAAACTCTCCTCACCATTGCAAAATGGATCTCAAATTTTAACTGTACAATCTATAAAGCTCTCAACACTCACTGAAAGTGAAAGGACTGCGTGGAATGTTATCACATGATAACTCGCCAGCGTGGGAGTGTTCCAGATGATAGTGAAATCCTCCACCCAATTATAGGTAATTTGGATTAGCCACTCAGCCCTCAGCAGACCCAAGTGCCCATAAAAAGCTCTGACATCTCAAAGACTTGTGTGTCTACATATTTTACTGCAGTACACAACATCGTCATACAGATTCCAACTATGGATCTTTTAATAACACTAATCCATGTTTTTTGGTGCCAAGTTGATGTGTTTCAGTCCTTGACATACCAGTACAGTTTTGATCTCTCCACCAATGCGTAACTGTCACCATCACCGATGAACACTCCGCATTTGATGCAAACAAAGCAGTCCGGATGGTATTTGTGCTCCCCGGCGACCTGCATATAAAACCCAAAACCCATATCAAGAAAAGGGCGATTTTTTTTCAAAAATCGCTGTGGCCTAGCCTGGTCTGACACACATCCTCCACGGTGTGTAGCCTTCATCCACATCGTATTACAACCGCAAGCGGTCAGAGAAAGTTCAGTGTCGCTCCTCTAACTGCCAACCAACATGAACCAATATATCTGGGGTGGTTGTTTACGTGTAACTGTGGCTGACCTGCTCAGGTTTGCGTTTCCTTCCCAGTAAAAGTTGTTCTGAGAAAGACACACAATGGCATTAACGCAAACTGTTACATAAACCAACTCTGGACAGGTTTTGTGACTTTGGTTGTAATCCAATTCCTGCTTGCGACCATTTGTCATTATTTCAAGCATTTTGAGACCACAGCTTCCACCTACCACTACCTACCTTGAGTTTCCTCCACAGGAGGTAACAAAACGGCAACAAAAACATACTTCATCTAATACGGTTTTCCCAATAAACAATGAACGACAACCCCCAGACTACCGCCGAGTCAAACTCCTGGTGAACAAATACCTGCACGTCCAAATACTCATCCATCCAGCACCGATCTGTGCAGTTAAGTGACTGTCCAATTTGAAAGGGGGAGAAAAAAAAGAAGAAAAAAAAAAACGAAGGAAGCCGTTGTCTGAGAACTGTGAGCCAATGGCTAATGGCCATTTCCTTGCGTAGGGTCCAGCCCTGCTTAAGATTAGCCTCGAGTTTGATCCGTGGAAGTTGTAAATTTGACGGATGAGACACTAGCGTGGGGAAGGGGGAGGGGCGTTTGTTCCCCTTATAGCCGGAAATATAACAGTACAAGACATTGCCACGTGACTAAATGTAAACTGCTCTAGGGAAAGTGGGCGGTCGGTGGATCTGTTTCATTAGGAAAATTGGAGCTTCAGTTTTTGTTTTCCATAAGTGTCCTTGTTACTCTTAATCAATGGCTCTGTAATTCCAGGACAGAGTTTCTATTAACAGTACCAGTGTACCTTTCCAACAAACACTGAAATACACATGTACATACATGTCCTTTTTGTAATTGGGTAATTCCAGAAATTAGGGGTCCAAAGTGTGACATTTTTGCGTCTCTGTTACATCTCTTCTTTGTTATTTGACATGGAAATACCACTGGAATTGATTTCAAAGTTTTACTATCTGTTTGGTAGGTAGCCTGCATTAATTCAGCACTCTTGGAAATTAGAAAATGTGTTCTGAACTCACAAAATCGTATGTCAAATGTTGACAGAGACTCAAAAAAAATGGACCCCTAATTTCTGGAATTACTCAATTCCCTTGTGCTTCTCAAAAGCCTCCATTTACAGCATTAAATTAATTATCTGGTGTAATGTACGTAGACAAATTGTTGAATAACTTCTGTTACATGTACTAGACGGTCTACAATACAAGTGATTCATTTTTGAATGGATTGACAACACAGAGACATTTGCATCTAACGTGAGATTAACGATGTAACTTCTCTCAGCTTCATTAACACAACATGAAATGTTAACAATGTTTTTGAGGATGAACATGTACAGAGTTTGTAGGGAGAAAATTAAAATGGGGAGCCATTGGCTCCTAGAAAAAGTTAGCCACCAGGTTGATTTTTGTCCACATGGCATGCACATTTGCAAAATACACAAGTTCCATGTACAAAATCTGACAAAACGCAGAGAAGCATTATTCTGGCAATTATCTGCAGGACAGAAAGGCTTTGGATTTTGTGCTTGTGGAATAAATAAAAAATGGCTACCAATTATACGAAAAAAAAAACAGCTGAAAGAAAAGACAAGGCCTGTTTGTTCTTTGACGTTTGAGTATTTCGTACCCGGGACCGGACCGGACCAAGGGAAGCATTGGTTTCAAACTTCAGCTACATTTTGGACTGAAACAAGTTCATTGTACTGGAATCGTGGCGTGCGTAGACTGCTAGTGCATTATGAACACGCGAAACATCTCAGTTCCCCATACACACTCTATACAGCGTGCAACCACAAACCAGTCGACTCGGGTGCTTAGCACCTGTGCGTGTACGTACCTTCGCATAAACTACATTACAGTTAACATAGTCTCATGCTGTGAACACAGTGAGATGGAGGGAAGAAATGCGTGATCATAGAGACATATTGCTCGGTGCACGTAGAAGAAAGCTGGGCAGAGATCGTTCGTTAAATATGACTGACAAGGCGGGCGAATAACGCGCACAAATCACGGTCGCCACTTGAGATAAGAATTAAACATTTGGTTTCAAATCATCATTTTTTAGGTGCAAATCCGACTGTTTTGGTCGCACTATACAGCGCTGACATGTCCCTGTATCACAGTATGCATCTAAGGAAACTAAAATCAAGAAGTATTCCA
This sequence comes from Acanthaster planci, assembly GCF_001949145.1. The sequence goes on from NW_019091359.1 coordinate 178,517, forward strand.
ATAAGCAACATTCTTTTATGACTGGAAGTCGTTAATTCCGAGTATGAAAGTGGTTCTGAGCAGAATTCAGAAAAGCTTTAAAAAAGGCTGCTGTCCACAGTGGAAGTGGTTGGCATTTGTTTACACAATGTGTCCTCAAAACTATTTCTTTATCACTAATGTCACACACATGTCACGTACACTAACAGTTGCATTCCCGCATTCATGAGGTCATCTAATGTTTATTACTCAAGTCACAAGTCATGGACAAAGATGCTCACCTGGTTTTTACCACTAGCGAATACAAGACATGATATATCACAAAGATGATACAAACGGAGAAAAAAAATAAAAACAAAAAAAAACACCATGATGACACCATTTCAGCCAAAAAAACAAAGAAAATCTAGTTATCTGCTTCTCAGGGTGTATTCATGACCTCCTTAGCAAAATCTCACAACTTACTTCATGATAGCCAGAAACATTTTTGGAAGGAATTTTGATTACATCACAGAGATAATTTTGACAAAGGGATTTTTATATCACCACAGAGTTTTTCAGAATCGATTCTGTGTAATCATTTGGTGCAGAGTCACCTAAACGTAGTCCTTACCCATATACGCAGACATTCCAAAGACATCTTGACCCTGGCTATTATATCGACACACGACTCAAGACTCACTGAGGCGATTAAAATGTAGTGTACCCCTCAACGGACAAACACACTCTCTGGCTTGTTTGTGATTGTGTCAAGCTTTATTTCTGAAACATGTCGTAACTGATATGAACCTGACGTCAGACTATTAAACAACCTTCCCCACCGATTACTGTGAGAGCCTTCCGGGTGTTACATGCACCGGTATCCTGTAAACTTCCTACTGCCTATGAATATGCAAAAATCACTCCCACCGGAAACCAACTCATCGACAACAAAATCTGTGGGACTTTTCATAAGAAGATGACAAAAAACACAGACAACTAGGGATTTTCCCCCCGAAGTCTGAAAATTCAAAAGCAACTTTCTCTCACACACGTAGGAGGGTCAAATTACACTGAAAAGGTTGTGGTTATACCACATGGTACACTTGTACTTGAACTGACACAGAAAGACAATCATAACACAGGAAAGCAATCTCACATGAGGTTTGTAGTAAAGTGTGGTATATAACTGTACAAATTGGTATTAAGGAAACTTTGTGGAAGCAGGTAACTAAAATAGCCCTGTATAACAACTGTAACACTAACCCCCTAGGGTGAACCTAACATCGTATTGAAATTGGAGGATTTGGGACTGTTAGTTCATATTTGAAATTTGATCTCAGAGCCACACCTAATGGATCCCAAACTAGAACTAATTTCTGCTACATTAGTTGATGGGCAGATAGTCTAGATCTTTTGT
>NW_019091359.1:180254-212651 GCF_001949145.1 Acanthaster planci
CACGTAGCAGTGCTTATGGGAACTTTCCAAGCAAGGCACGGAATCGGCAGAATATTCACGCATGAACCAGAGTGCATGAAAGTAAATAATTCTGATGATTGAAAGTTTTGGTTTGTTGTTAATTTATTTCATTTTTTTGCTAGAATTTCAAAAAAAAAGTTTAGGTATTATTCATGAGTCCCACGAATGGTGTCAAACTCAAAAATGTGGGTGTAATTTTCTCCAAAAGGTACATGAAATGCATATTTCCCGTGAAATATGCAAATCGGACAGGCGCATGTGTGCTACTACCGCTAGTTGGCAAGCGCATCCGTCAAGACTGTCGGCAGAGTAGGAGACCTGCTTTAACCATGAACCTGAAACCTATCCACACCGTATTAAAACCCTTTTCCGACACTTCAGCACACTTCTCTTGAAAGCAAATGAAGTTTCCAGTGTCCTGCGGTCTGAAAGTAACAGTTCCTTGTCTTTAAGTTTGGCACTCATGCCACACTATGCTTATACAGAAACGGCGTGTATGTGCTCAAAGTTGCGTGCATGGAGATTTGTATTGTTCCATCATAGATTTAAGCAACTTTGCCAACCTGTGGTAGTAATGCACATGCGCCTGCCTTATTTGCATATTTCATGGGAAAGGTCCATTCCTTTTGGAGGCAAGGAATTGTTAAAGCCGCCGAGAACATTTTCAACACTGGCGTACTCTTCAGCAAATGTCAATTATCACTCAAACAATACAAGGCTGAGGACGGGTGGTGCTGTCCATGTACGTAGATCTTTCGTCCTTTTTCGGTTGGAGTGAAGGCAAAATTGGTTTAAAATGACACATGATGTCCTTGAGCACAACCTCGTATACACGTAAGAAATTGTACGTTTGGTTCATGTTTCGGTCATCAGTGGTCACTGAGGAACGGAACCTCAGTTGGAACCAAAAAAAAAGGGGAAAGAAAGAAGAATAAAACAGTAGCAGAAGGAAGGAAGTGGATTGTGATCACAAATATCAACAACAGGATGATATCGACTGAGTCAACCGCCTAATATTGGACTGTCAGGAAACTCTTGGAATCGGATAACCCGAGTATTAAAGTGTTGACCAAAATGCTGAACGAGAAAAGTACGAGATTAGACAGTGAAAGAGAGAAAACAGCTTTGCATTAGATTAGCAGAGCAGACAATAATGTGAATTGCAACTGTACTATAGAGTAAATCTTCTCCTGTTGCTATCAAAGAACATGAAATTAGCATTGAAAAAGATTTTCTTGAATACACTGGGCCTGGTTATGTTTTCTGGTGCCCTATTGGTGAAACTGACAAAGTTATTACAACGTGTTGGGTGTCGTGCCAAACTTTTATCGGTAAGTGCGTCACGTCCTGTACTGCGCCATGACCCATGGAGTCATACACACAAGACTCAACAAGAAGTTTTTTTGTCAAAAGCAAATTTGAAGTTGGAACCAGTAGAATGGAACTGTTTTAAACGACACATTAAATCGAAACTTTATAAAAAAACTGTGGTATGGAACAAACTTTGTGGCTGGTGATGCCATGTGTTGGGTTGTGCAAGAGTTTGAAAGGTTTGGTGCTGCTGCTCTACAAGTCATCTGTATATCACAGAGACCTCTCCACATCACATGACTCCAACTTCAACACTCTTGACCTGTTGGCGGGTAACAGATTCAGTCCAGTCTGAGTGCCAATAATAACAATGACTCCCCTTATCGTACATGTTGTATCTGCTGAACGTTGTTAGGTTCAGTACTGTTTCTGGTTAAGAGCCCAGGGGGATTCAGTAAAAGATTTTGCTCCTGGAGAGAGCTCCTCTGATGAAGTTGCTTCGAGATCACCTACTCAACTTGATGCTGTATGGGTGAATGTACATGTATTATACACAAATGATTGTGTCCCGATCCACAATAATGGTACAATTATCCTGTTTGCTTCTACAGAGGACATGGGTGTCCTCATTTGTTCACAGATGCATTCGGCAGGATAAGCCCTTCAATATGGCACAAACTATAGTTCTCATCTTACCATGACTGGTCCTGTGATGATCTGGGCACAGCCATTGCAGGATTCCCCAAACTTGGCCAGGTAGTCCTGCCTACAGTACAGCTTACCGTCTCTCTCAAAGTACCAAGATGATAGTTTGTTGTTGCAAACTGTACATCTGCAAAACAAACCAACAAAACTCCACTGAAAGATTTATCTTTAATTATATTCTTGTCATTTGATTGGTGGGACTCAAATCACGTGATATTCATTACTACTGCCATCCACGGCAGGGCTCCATAAGGGATTTACGTGTACTATTCAACAATTTAAGGTAATCCTTGTAACGGCTTTTGAACAGTTGATCCTCACTGATTTTGAACAGCAGAGTGCCGCAAACCAAAACCTGGGGAGAAGGTTGTAACCCGATATGTGCTGCTTGACAAGCACACAATCATGCACCAGTATTCATATTCATTTCGGACATTGATTTCAAGGACTCGATCGACGCAGCAGACTCGGATCTGTATGTCAGTCGAGTGGCTTTAGAGATCAACCACATTGGTCATACACAAAACGGTGAATTTTTATGAAATTTACTAGTATATAAAACCATGTAGTAGGTAAATACTAAACTAAAGATTGCTACTGACTTCAAAAGCACAAGTTGAAGTCTTTCATATCACGCAAAATGAAAACAACAGTCATCGGAAGCATCCAATAAAAGCTTGTTTTGATGACGTCACACTACGGCTCTGTAATTATACAACTGTTTCATTATTTCAGGGCGAATGCACCTGTGTGCGTGAGCACTGTGCTAGCTCACACTTAACTGTGAACTAAAAGAGGCCGGACAGTGAGAGCGCCTTGGAATTGCTTTTCAATTGACAATGTTGATCAACACTGGATCGTATGATTATTTGAAGCGGAGCAAGGTCCTAATGAATTTCAGGCAGATGGCCGTGGTCATTTGACGAGAATGACCTCTAACTTGCTTTACCTGTTTTTCCCCTCTGTTCTAGAGCTATAAAACCCTTATCACGGCAACAAGGTCAAGAAACTCTGGGGTAACAAGAGCTGTATTATGACAGCATCAAATCACTGAATTTGTTTGCCGCCCTCAATGGCGCATTTTTTACTCTGGGCATTCTCGCGGAGGAACTGAACTCCCCAAATGACGATTTTTCAGAAATGTTAAGAGAAGCTGCCACGTTAGTCATGATACGGGTAACATTGACCAATTCCCTGTTAAATAACCATTTCACGTCAAAGCAAAGTGAATGATCTTGAACTTGTAAAATGGAAGGACTATTATACCATAAGGTAAACTTTTTTTCCCAGTGATAACATTCCTCTCGTTCCACTCTGTAGCACGCAATATCTGTACACCATTTTATGCCGGATGACGTGTAAACAAACAGGCAGTGATTTCCTTTGCTTGGTAACATGAAGCATGTTTAAACATGACTTGGTAAATTTCTCAGGCAGTGCTGGGTGACATGCCAACTCGTACCTGTCCCCCATTTGAGTGATTCCCATTAGCAGGCATACATCTTGGGCTATGACAAAACACAAGGAAATTCTAATCTTTACAAGACTTTAGACAGTGTTTTTTCAACGTTCTATGGCCTGAATGTGAAGCGAAAAATGGGGAAATGGGCTGATCCAAGGAAAAGTTGCATGCGTGAACTAGTTTGTACACACAAACACAGATTTGAACTGGTCTGTGTCAACCTTAGTGTGGATCCATCAACAAAAGAGGTCGGCATGTGCAGGTTGTGTAAACGTCCTGTGGACTAAGCCTGTTTCAACACTAGGTTACCCCGTTTATGGAAAACAGCTTTAGAGGCATTTTGGGATTAGGGCTATTTGTAGCAAAAGGAGGTGGATCAGTCCAGGAAACCAGCAAAAATCCTGCATTATTAAAGAGTGTTCTTAGTGCAAAACGAAAGAGCATTTCCACTGAGTTCTCTAGACTTCTGGTACATAAAAACAAAGGAACGCCCACTCTAGGTTGGTCAAATAAACATGTGTATAACCCTCAAGTAGACATGGGCCATGGCCAAGCACTGCAACAAAATTTAATATTGTTCCACAACAGTGTCTGTTTCTCAAAAAGCAATGATATGGTAACAAAATGACACACAATTTTGAATAGCAGTGAAGGACCACCAAGGTCAGCAGTTGTACAGCCCAATTTTGTAAAGTACAGTACTGTGGTTGTGGCGTCTTGTTTTCAAAAATGTGTATTTTTGGCTGAAAATAATATCATGCCACCGCGGAGTGATATCATTGGTAGGTTAAGTGAACAAATTAGGCATGTGTTTAATGAAGCCGTGTGTTCTACATATAGATAGCAAAGTGGGTGGGGGCAATGAACAATCACAAAGCTGCTGGTACAAATGTGAAGATGCAGCAAATTTGTGCACATTCAGATGAAAAACTGGTTCTGTGTTATTCCACAGTGTATGAAGCTCTCTGTGTGATCATACCGCACATTTGTGGAGTTATATACTACATGTTTTTGTTTTTAAGTCCATACAACTCAGCTGTTCCGGATCTTCCTGATTTCACACAAAACATTAGAATGTCTTGAATTTAACTGAAGCATGAGCAGAGGTTGGCAACTTTAGCATGGAGTAGAAGTATGGGCATGGTGCCCAGTGTTATGACAAAAGTACATGTACATTCAGTGCTGGTAACCATGAGTAATTTCCTTGCCTTCCACCTCTGTAGCCAAGAATCGGACTCCATCCGGGTTTACATGTTGACTAGGTTCTTCCACGAAGAATATTTCAACTGAATTTGGAGGTTTCCTTGAACTTCTAGACCGAACAATGAGGATGATTCACAATACAGGATGATCCATTGTTTTGACAGCCAATTATTGAAAAAGAAAGCACCACTTACAGGGTGAAGTGACAATTCAGAAGACAATAAAGAAATGTTCAGCTTTAGAGGTGGGAGGAAAACCCTGGGTAATTATTTCAGGGAAAATCCACGGGATCAGACAGGGACTGAAAAACAAATCTACATGCTGACCTAGGTGGGATTTGAACCTCAGCCTCCGAGGTGGAAGGCGAGGAATGAGCCACTACACCAACCTGACTCCCCTTAGATGGACACACTTTAACTGGAATTTCTAAGTACCAAATCCAGAATTATTTAGGAGGGTAAACAAGTACACTCATGTTTACATGGCACTGCCCCCTAAAACACACCTATGAGGAATGGACGGTCCCCTGCATTACCTGTATGTAAGATTTGGATGGTGAAATTGATAAGTGGCCTCTTGCAGGCAAATGTCTGATGGGGCAGTACTGTAAATCAATCTGTTCCCAGTATCGTCGTACTGTTGGTTTCAACCAGGCTTCAAAGCTACCGCAAATTCTCTTACACGATGGCACTTTGGGAAAACCTTAGCTATATTACTAGAAAATATTATGTACACTGCACTGAACTTATAAGATCTGTCCGCTTCAAATGGTGCATGTGATTGCCCTCCAGCAAAAACTATATTGGCATCATCACTACATGTACCGGTACCCTGCATAACGAGTTGGTGCCTATGTACATGTATATGAATGACTCAAAAGATGGTAGGGGTGGTTTTAAGGTACTTGTACTTTGTCGCTGTAAATTTTTGCTATTATTTGAAAACTCCAATATCTATTTTACATTTGGATCAGCATAAAGTGAAACAATAGAACAACTCTTATCAGTTTTGTAGCACTCATTTGCTGTCAAAAAGGGGACGAAAGAAAAGTACTATCCATTTTGATATGAAAAGTGGAAATTTGTCATTTTCAACCTTCCCCCCCGGAAAAAAGGCATTTAGTTTAACTCACGTCAAACCCATGATGATTCACACATACCAGCTTCAAATGCTCAAGCATACATGCACAAGTGTTTTCAGAAGGAAATTAAACGTTGCCAACGAGAGGGCAACATGCTTGGCTCCCTTTACTGTGTTTGTGTCGTACAAGCAAAACTCCAATTGGCAAACAGTACATGTACACAACGCACACTGGCCAAATTCATGTCCATCAGTGACAGGATAACAGAGGCTGCATACATTAGGAGTTCCTGTAAATGGACATATACCTTTCCCTGGAGCGGTAGATATAGGTGTAGAAACAACATACCTACATGTAACTCGTTTATTTCAACTCATCACCGAGTTGTATACAGACTTGGCATGGGGAAACCAAGGAGAGGTCCCATCAATGTCAAAATGCACAATGTATTTAAAATCTGGTCACTCAGAAGTTGCTCTGGTGACCTCCATCTCATCTTGTTAGCTTAAGGTGCTTAAAACAAAAAAGCCACCCCCAAAAAAAGGGAAGACGGCAAATTTCTACAGAAATACCTTTTACTGCTTTCACATAACAAATTTACTTGCCGAATGTTAGCATCCAAATAGTCTAGATGCATTCATATATCCCCTTCGCATTATAATCAAACCATCTAAAATGTACTCCTCAGCTATGCACAAGATTGTATCATGTGCATATATGAACAGTGCCTCCATGAAGTAATGTAATTACTGATAAGCATGAGGGCTCTGCCTGGAACACTGTTCATCATTAAATAATGGCCCGACCTTGGGGACTGCACGCGATGTGGACATGTAGACATGCATACACATAATGTGACCGGCTCTGCAACATGGTGTATTTTGTCACTTTTTAAAATTTGACTTATATATTTAATAAAATTGCTCACATCCCAAGCTTTCATTTGATATATAATTTATTCCAGTGGCATTTTGCATTTTGGAGTTATTTGCCATTTGCATATTCATATAATTTCATTTTATCACATGTGCTTTTTGAGATAGTGCCCTTTAATCATAACAAACAGAAATATCAAACTTAAATATGACACTCTCTTGGTTTTCCTCCGCAAGAGAGGCTTTCTGGTCAAACAATCGGCCTCAAAATATTTCCAAATACTGGTATTTTCACCCTCGTCGTATGGAATGGGCCATTATGCGTTTTTATATTGCACGACTTGATACACCTTTCTGCAGAGTGGGTCACATATCATAGTGTCATGACATGGACTTGGACATGTACATGTACACGTAAACCAACTCAGCATCTAAAGAAATTTAGCAATCCAAATAGTTGTGCACCTTCTACGTGTCGAAAGATGTTACAAATAATAAAGATACAAAAATAATGCAGTACACACTTCATGTGAAATCTGGAAAGCTATGCATTGGGAACAGAAACAATATAACAACATGCATTAAAGACTTAGCTGAGGCACTCTGAAAAAAAAAAGGCTTCTGTGCAGACATCCACGATGCAGTTATTTACCTGATGTCCTGTGGCATCAGATATAAACAAGTCACCTCACTCCTGTGCTTGCCCGCCGAGACATTTCTGTTCGCCGAATCCAATATTCCCGACAAGTTCCTGTTTTCTGGGAGGAAATCACCACGGGGATGCGAGGCCATGGTACACACGCTTGAAGGAATCTTTGGGGGGATAGGGGCTCAAATCAGAGGGAGAAACCCAACGGTGGCTCCACGGTGATGACGACGGGCGAGATAAGACATGCCAAAGTTATATCACCAGGCCGAAGCCAATGTTGCCTGTCTTCCCCCGCAAGAGAAGGGCAAGGGATGAGGAATGTTAACAGCCCATGCTGAAGACATCTGAGACTTCTGCCTGGTAGATTAGTGACGTGGCCCGGCTGCCTTTGCCCCGGCTGCCTTTGCAGCATCTCGCCAGTGTTATCAATAACAGCGAGTCCACCGGGGACTCTGGACTTGCACATGACGTACTATCTCTTTGACTTAAAGCACCGAGGCAGAATGCAGCCGTGATTATGAAAACATGTGTACCCAACCTTTTGCCTGTGGCCGTCCTGCTTCCATTTTATCGATCACATAAATTGTGTACGTAAAGACTTGTGAGAAAAAAATCAAAGGGAAAACTGCATTATCTGTGATTTTTCCAAGAAGTGGGCTTGGCAATGCCTTGTATACTTCTGTCTCTGGTTTTCACAACTGGACTTGATACCATTTTTTTTCTTCGTCTTTTTCACCATAAAAGGTTTCTGAGTTCTTTGCTAAGGAAGCTGCAGGGAACTTTCTCCAACTTTTTCCATTAAGAATTTTTTTTTCCAAACCCCCCAAAAGAGGAAACAAATTGTTTAGTACTGTTTCTGTATGTTCTTTAATTTAGAAAATACATTGAAATGGAGCAAAATGGCTGTTGGCGGTAGGCAAACCTCGGGAAACAGGCTTCCAGTTGCATGCACTATCCAATGGCTCGACAAAAATTGATTTTGAAATGCTGTATAGATACATTACCGGTACTTGTGTGCAAGTGTAATTTCAATACAGGGGTGAAATTGACATAATTGTCTACTGCCCTCTATTGTAATTCTCATTACATTTATGCAATAACAAGTTCAGCTGTGTCCTCCCCGTCATGGCAGATTAAACTGAAATGTTAATTTCACTCCCACGTTTTCTGTGAACTACTGCATTACAATAAGAAGCTTTGAATTCACCACTTGCAGATAATTTGGGGCAAAAATTATGATTTTTGTGAAAAAGGTAAGATGTGGTACTTGAGCTAAAAATTAGAATCAAGTCAAACACCACATACTCCTAATGTCACATGGCATTGGCACTCCCCCCTCTCCATTTCAAATTTCCATGGCTGGGCAAGTTATCCCCCCTCCAGAATCCCCACCTCCCCCCCCACTTCCTGGCCCAAATTGACACCACTGAACGGCAACGACTGTATAGTGACAAGACGACCTAACAAAACATTATGCCTGTTAACCCTCCTTCTGTTTTAACCGTCAAAAACAGTCAAAAATGCCTTCCAATTGATTTCCCCCAGTACACGGACACGTATGGGAAATGTGACTGATTTTGACTGATATGACAACTGTGTCAAGAATGCATCTTAGCATAGGAGGGTTTTAATAAACAAATAAGCAGTTTACACAGCAGGATGCAATACAGGTTGGTCACAGGCTGTCCAGCACAAAATGCGTGAAGAGACTAATAAATTAACACTGGCCACTCTTTCAGAGGTGAAGGTGACTGTATACATGAGCACAGAGAGGCATATTTCAAGACCTGAAGTACACCAGAAGCTGTTTTAATATGCCCTTTAACATCACGTACAACACACACTTCACACAGGATATTGGCGCCGCAAAGAGCCTTGACACCTTAACTACACAGGTATGTTTACACCATGGGCATGAACTGAACTGCGGCTGAGAAGCCCTATCCAGCTAGAGGCATAATGGGAGTCAAGGCCGGCGCGAAGTCCAGCATGCTTATTTATTCTAATGATGGACTTGACCTCTACTGAGCCAGCTTCTGCAGGAAATTGATGGCTTAGTTACTGAGCTGCTGTGACAACTGTTGTTTCCAGAATACATCATGACCATTAACGATGGGTGGAGAAATATTCACACATAATAACGGTATTCCATGATGAGGCCGTTTCACACGAACTGCTGGAAACACACACACGTCTGCAATGTTCGGCGCCGAGTGTTCTGATGTCAATTTTAAACTTATGGACAAGCTGAGCTGTTCATTTGCCCTGCTTGTCTGCTAGCGTTTCCATATTGAATAATCAGGACAGTTTTCGGCCAAAATTGGCCTGGACTTGTGAGCGTCCAAAAGCGAGTCTGATCCGAGCCAATTTGGTTCATCAGACCGGTGTTTATCTCCGGTTTCCTTGGCATGAAACGACTGAGAATATTTCTATTCCCCCCTGGATGGGATGCCAGTCCATTATGGGTTGTTTCCACAGCTAATGCTGGTACCCATTTATACCCCTGGGTGGAGAGAGGCAAGCAGGGGTGAAGAGGCTTGCCAAGGGCCACAACATACTGTCACCTGCTGGATTTGAACCTCCAACCCTATGATTGGAAGCCACAAACCCTAACCACTTGGCCACATGCCCCCAAACATGCTTCCAAACAACTCAGTAATCGGCCCTCCAAATTAGAATGTCCAGAAAGTCTCCAACTGCAGCTGTCCACACCATGAATGCAAAATCAAATATTAGCATTTTGCCATCTGAACAGTGACTGTGCATTTGCAACCATAGCCTAGCATTGATAGTAAACGATGGATGGGCCCACACAAAGGTTGCCAACCCTCAGTGCCAACCCATTGAGTGTGGGACTCACGCTCACATGCTCACACTAAACCAAGAATTCTCATACTCAAAAATAGTGACAACTCAAACAATGAAAAAAGTCATTCGCTCAGCACTTCTACGTTCTGTCCATAGCAATGAAAACCAGCCTCCAAGCACTTTATTTGGTGAGGAATTAAAATTTAATCCCCTGATATTCCAGGGGCCATGCCTTACACTCTACATGTTTTGTCCATGGAGCAGGGCCAGGTGAAGTGCTCCTCAGGCCAGAGGCACCAGTGTTCCCTTGGCCCTGCTAAGTCATACAACTCTTAAGAAGTGTGGATAAACTTCTGGGGCCCTCGGCGGGTCCTGAAGCCCCACCCCCACCCCCAAATTAGGGGCTGGGACTCACTGCCGCCTACTTTCATCCATCTGCCTGCTGCTCTGAACCATTTTGAAACCCCTGGTTGGCCTTGGACATCAATTCCTACATGTTCAATTTGGTCCTACATGAACATGTACATGTAGGACATACACATACACTGTACAGCTGTGTCTGCATTTGATTTCAAGCACTACAGAGCATCCGCCATAGTCACACTCGACTCTCAAACACCCTCAGCAGCCCTGCCATGGAGATATTGACACTCAAATAAATGGTTAACTTCCGTTTGTTTTTGATTAAGGTACCAAGTTCTTCAACCAACTGTCAAGAACCTTTCCAGAGGACCCATCAACAATCAAGGATTGCATGTGGATTGATCACAGCCTTGTTACTGACGCCCCCGCTCCCTTCTATCTCCCCGCTCCCTTCTATCTCCCCCCTCCCAGGCCCCCGGGGTGTCACGCCTCATTGGGCACAGTCCTGAAATCCAGGATGCCAACCCCCGGGGGAGATGGATTAGTCAGCCGCCCTGGCGAGGATACGGGTTCAAAGGATAAACCCCTCAGAACGTCACCAAGATTGGAGTGGTTGGCTCGAACAGCGCCCTCGTAGGGCAGCAGATATCCTAGACAATTCATGCTTCCTCTTGGGAGTGACCTGTGATTATCAAAATAGCACTAACAAAATCATCCTTGTAGTAACCAGGTAACTGGTTCAGAGTACACATTCTCTATGACAGATTTTCTCTACATGTATTTGAACTTACAACAGGTACTGCGGTTCATGCACAAATACAGGGAGGGTACCGCACACTGGATAATCTTGAAGGTCCAAAACATGTAAATTACCTGTAAAACACCACTTTAAGAGTCTGTGCAATGCAATTACTTTACTGCAGGCTTTGGAAATACACCTTTGTATTTAAATTAAATATGTTTTCAATGATTATTGTACCGTCACTTGTAAAGTACAGCTTGGACAATTTTAAATGTTTTTTTTTTTAAATGCACATTTCAATACCCTATCCTCCAAAGGATGCCAAAAAGTGATCACATACTAAGGAAGAGTATAAAATGTTCAAAGAGTGTGTCTGAGAAAAATTCATCACATGGACTCTTACATTGTTTTTTTTACCCATTTTGCACACACAGATGGAGAGAAAATACAATCTTCCCCAGGTGGTGAATTGGTAACTTCCAATGCAAGAAACTTTAGGTAACGCATCCGCATTGTGAACAATATAAATACTGCATGTGCTGAACACTGAAATATGTATAGATTAGAAAATAATTCCCACAATTCCATCAGCTACTAAGGTGACTCTGTTTTGTTATGTTAAATAGTTGAACAAATATAATTTTTTTCTGGATGAAATGAAACTAGAAAAGAAACGACATAAACACAGCACCCATACTTTAATACGGGTACTGGCTTTTGCTCGCCACGTTTGGCTGAATGTGTGTGCATATATTTAAAATTTGTTTTATCTGAATGTATATTTTTAAACATCAGATTTGTAGAACAATAACAAGGATGTTACGGAAGTCACAAGAAGAAATCCTTGGCCTTATAAGCCAGGGTAATAAAGTACGGGAATAAATATGTGCTTGGCCAATCTCAAATGTGCATTTAAGACTGGCCAAGCACTTTAAGCAATTAAGAACAGATGCAACTCATGCTTAGGCCGCAGGCATACATGTACATGTAGGCATTATCAATATCAGCGGTTATTCTCCTGAGCCAGTGACCACGCACAAATTTACTCGCATTCATAAATACCGTTTTAGTCAGAGAGTCAAAGGAAGTCAGCGTACGATAAATTTCCATTTTGTCCCAAAACTTTTAGTGTCATTTTCCCAAACACCGCCGTCCATTTATGGTATATTCCTTGTGCAAGTTGTCAAGAGGAATTTCCTTATATGGACTTGGCACTCGCATGGTGAGGCTGCATGCCACAGCGTACACAGACTCTTGAAAAATAGGAATGGATTAACCCGTCTCATATCCAGGTGCTACCAAGTTTTTACGCAGCAGGCATTATCAGATCGCAGCAAGCATTATCAAAAATTAATACACAGTCACATTGTGCATTGCTGAATAGGGAGACTGGAGACTGTCTGAAGAATTTATGAATACTGGTTAACTAAATGTCATCAATCATTGGGCACGCAACTTTTAGCTGATTTTAACATGATTAGTTTCATACGTGAAATCAAGTGTATGTACGTCTAACAAAACAGGAAGTCCAAACCTGTCGTATTTAAAACAGGATACTCAATGACATGTGAAATACTATCCAAAAAAAATATGCTAAGTATAAACTGTGGGAAATGGGAATTTTACAGTTTTTTTATAGAAGTCTAATTAACTCTCTTTCCATAGTTTCGCATTTGAAGTCCCTGCAGGTAAATTCCAAACTTGATTTTGAAACTTGGAACTCAAGACTGACAATGACAGAAGTGTTGACGATATTCTGTGTTTATTTTATAAGCTGAAGGTCCAGGTTGGAGTTTGATTTGTGCACAAAGCTTCTTTCACATTCAAGCAAGGGTTATAAAAAAGGGTTTGATTCAAGTTTTATGAATTCTCAAACACGTCGTAGACAGCAATACATTTTTATTGCTGTGCTGGTCTAAAAATACACAACTGTTGTACAGCTTTAACTTGTAAACAACATGCATATCAAACCAACAAAACAACAGACCTGATCTTTCACAGAGTGGATTTTGCCAAATGCCTAGAGAGATGTGTGTGTAACCAAGCGATGCTTGAAATACTGAAGAGTTACTTCATCCTCATTTCACTTTCACCCCGCAGGGAGAAAAAGGCTAAATTTAGCGCAGTCTGCTGACGACACAACCCGAGATTGATATTCCCCGCAACCCTTGATTATCAACGTAGCAACTTGGGCTCGTCTGGCCCTGGGGGGTGAGATCTATGGTCAGTGCCATCTACTGTAAGCATTTGTGTGGGGTGGGGGGGGCTGGGGATGCAGCATGGCTAGGTTAATTTGCACGGGTCCAAAAAATGTGGGTCCTAGAGAATGAAGGGTAATTTTTCTCGGGGAACTGCAAGGCTGTAAAATCAACATACGAGGCACTAGTTTTTGCTGAATTACACAGAGAGTGCTTGGGTTTGTCCTTGTGAATATTTGCTGAAAGTAATTATTATAACCTCGCCATTCTTATTGGCTGTATTGCTCGAAAAACAGTTCTGTCTCACAAAGAAGAACACCATGCTACGGAATATTCACAGGTGTAGCCTGAAAGCTTATATCTGTCACAAACAAGATTTAAAGGATGAAAAACTTCCAGTGTCAGAAATATTTCAAAGGCTTGAGAAACACAGAAAACGGAGATTTCAACAGCAGATCTGTCATTTTACATGCACTTTTGTGTCTCACTACTTCCAGAAACCAGACACTGGTAAATCTTCAATTGCACTGACCACCACTCAGAAGCAACCCCCTCAAATTAGTTCCTCTGATCTGAACTCATACAATTCGGTTCACGAGGTGCTAAACCTCCAATATACCGGTATGTCAACATACATGTATGCATAAACTGACCATGTTGACTGCTTCGATTGGTTTAGTAACATTAGCCTCTCAGGGTGATCCAAGGAGCTTTCTATTTCATCGTATGACCATTCGTTTAGTGACAAAGGGAAAGTCCCATTTCATCTGTCACCTGGGTCATTCTATAAATTTGGAGTCCAAAGCGTGACATTTTTCTGTCCCTGTTACCTCTGACATGTATGCTATCTGACAAGTTTGACAAGGGATGTATCACCGAAATTGATTTCAAACTATTGTTATTTGTTTGGCAGGTAATTTGCAGTACTTATTCAATCTTGGAATGAAACAATGAGTTCTAAATGTTAAAAAATCATAAGCCAGACGTAACAGGGACACGAAAAAAGCTGGACTCCAAACATTCCTCACTGTACAAACCCACATACTGTAAGCAAATTGTAGCCTTGAGCAGGTGCTGCACACTTTGCCTTTCGTACTTTTATGCACATTTTCAAAATATCGATTCTTTAATACGTAGCTGCCAGTGGTTTGAGGGCTGCCAGTGATCTACATGTACTGTATATCATATTTGCTTGAAGCATCTGGCCAAAGTTCTGTTTGAAAATGTGTTCAAATTATCCCATGTTATTCTTTTCAAGGTACAGACTCGGGTTTGAATTGCCCACTGCAAGTACATGTGAAAAATCTTAGTCCAATTACAAACTTAGGCTACGACAACAGAGTAAGAAAATATTGATTGGGGGATACTTTTAAAGCACATTACCGGTAATTATTTTTGAATGGATCATTTTTTTTAATCATTCTAGGTTAACACAAATGATCTGCTTTCCTCGTTCTCATTTTCACTTGGAACCATTTCTGCCATCTTGATTTTACAACTGCTTTTGCTTGTATTGAAAATATCCATGCATTGCAATATCCACTCTGCTCCCCTTCGGCTACACTCTGTTGTTTTTTTCTAAGTCAAAAAGGGGTAATATTGTTTCCTTGAGGAACCTTATTAGAAATCTAGTGATACACAAAGTACGAAGGACACAGGGAGCCCCAGAAATCAGCAAACAATTCCTACCCATACCTTACCCCCCCAAAAATCAATCCAGCATCTTTTGGATTTGATTGGACAGTCATTCCTCATGAAACCAGTTATCTTTATTTGCCACGGTGGGTCTTTCTAACACTCAAGTTTCAGTTCCGTTTTGGCATTGTAAAGTACAGTGAACTGTTCCAATTGATCAACCACCATCATCATCCTCAATGTCCTGTTTATTAAGTGAGATCAATAAAAACTGACACTCCCAAGCTAATTATGGATGATGAATGACCCAATGCCAATTCATTTTTTTTCTCCACACAATAAACAAGAGGGAGTTAACTCTAGTGACTCAACAAATCCCTGTCAGACTAATCTGATCAACAGAAACAAGGCCAATGAAGTCACTGACAGTAGTGGCTGGTAATCAATTAATGCTACAAGGGTGGCAAAACCAAGCACATAATAGCCTTCTGGAGGGTTGTAATCTGATCACTGGGCTTGAGTCAATATTGTGTCATGGCATGGATTACAGGTCCATGGATACATGCGATAGTGCTGCAGGTTGTAAGAATATCTCCAGGGAGAGTTAGGTTTAGCTACTTAAGGAAATGACAGAAGATGGAAAAATCAAAATAGAACCCAGCTCTAAAAGGGTCGAGGTTTTGCTGGCTTGCTTGTTTGTTTTTTTAATCATTGTAGAGGGCAAAAGAAAAAGTAGATCAATAAGCCTTTTGCAAATTCAATTTGAATAAAATCTGGTACACTGAGTTATCTCATTGCACATAAACATAACAATTTGAAATCCCCAGACTAAAGACACTATTGCTACCGGTACCTCGTGATTCGGGACAAGCTTTCACATAGTGACCACCATTTCTGGAATGGACTGGTTCCTTTGTGTCCTTCTTATCCACTGAAAACAGCATATTGGTGCAAGGCTGTAATTTTAGCAAAAATGCAAAAGCCTGTCCCGAATCACAAGGTTCACAGTGTCTTTAGTATGGATAAATCAAATTGTTATGTTCACGTGAATTCAAAGAAGTCAGTGTGTCAGATTTTACTCAAATTTAACTTGCAAAGGGTTTAGTGTGTCCCATTAAGGATCTGCTTGTTAGTGGAGTTTATATTTCAATTTGGTGTACATAAAGACACATATATCATACATGTACATGAAATGTTTCAATCTAATCTGTGGCTATGTACATTTGTACACATGCATGTTGCAGCACTGTCTTGATGCTGATTCACACTATAGTCTGTGCAGATCATGTTTTGTGATGCGTAGACGTTGGAAAAAGTTAAAACTTTTGACCGTCTAGTTAGGACACTATCTAAATCACCTCCTTGACTCAAAATGCATGTAGATTAAATCTGGACATTTCACAAGAAACAGTACATTTCACATAAGTTTTCAAAAAAAAAAGGCATGTATCAAATTTTCATAAGACTGGTGTCAGAACATGTCAGAACATAAAATGTCAGTGCTCGGGGTGCTTCGGCAAAGCTTAGGGTGACAAAAACCAAGAACAGAGCGTTGTGGTAATACTGGAGAAACGGAACAGCAGGGCAGATCCAGGGGCGTAAATAACATTGTATTTCATATTGACATATCGACTGTGCACATGTATTTAGTGAAGTGTTTCCAGGTCGATTATGCATGCTTTAAAGTTCACTGGCACCCATAACTCAAATCACCCAGTGACAACTTGGATAATAAATGAGTTTTTTAAAGGTACGAGATTACGTTAATTCACACAAATATAACAAATTTGGGGAGAAAATGCTGCCACAGAAAAGTCACATGATCATCCAGTAGATTCATGTACATGTACATGTATGATCAAGGTGCACTTTTTATAAAAGACCGAAGCTAAATTCTCCGGTTATAAGTCTGGTATTTTATAAACTTGATGCGGTGGGTTTCAAGATAACATTGATCACCAAAAACTGTAACAAAGGGATGGAAAAGGAAGAGAAGGACTCAGGAAAAGCCGAGGCCTGGAGTTTTGTCCGGTGGTTTAAGACAGGACATGCAATGTACTTTGATCCACTGAGTCAACACCAATGCAGAACTTGCCCCAGATGTGGATCATAAAAAGACTTTTCAGGATGACTCAGGGGAGAAAAAATAAATATTTGTAAAGAACTAAGTCAACACAGTTGTGTGAAACCATGCAGCCTTGTCTGGGAATACTTGACCTCTGCATGGTGATTGGGAATTTCAATTTCAATGGGTTCATGATGGGTAAACTAAACCTCATACCAAAAATACCACGGCAATGTGACACTGGGTGTGAAGACTGCATGTTACACATGTTCATGGTGTTCACCAACATCACACTCCTCAATATAGCAAAGGACATTTAGTTTCAGTCTGAGCACAGTCAGAAGCCAGCCGTATCTCTCCTCCCCATACACCCAGTGTCATATATACATGTACATTTGCAAGTCAGGCATAGTAAGTCATGGTAGGCGTAATGCCACAGAACTGCCACGCTATCCTTTCCATTCAGGAACAGGAGATGGCACATTTTGTACCAGTTTTGGAACAACGTCCGTTAAATGGGAAAACCCAAAATGTCCGCACAGGGGTTCAAGCTTATTGTGCTCGGGAAGTGCTACCGTAGCTGAGAAGGAACGACCAATTTCTACTGCAATGATACAAGGTTGTCACGTGTGTCCACCTGTCATAAAAAAAAACAGTGATATTGTTGCACACTGTTAGCCATCCCCGTACAACCTACATGTATGAACCTGGAAAATATGTTTAACAAGATTGTGCACATAAATGTACATGTACTTCGTCATTCTGATCAATGTAAATCCCTGTTGAAACCTTAAATTTGGTTTGCATGAATGTGAACCATAAAAGTATCAATTGAGAAAAACAGGATGAAGGAACAGTTAATGTAACCCTGTACATGTACGCATGTACAGTGTTATAATGTACGATATATGTACATGCACATTATATACATGCGTAATTTAAGAATAAATTCTTCACTGTGCTAAAACAGCCAAAATTACGATCAGTTAATGTGGCACATATGAAAGTTACATTTACATGTACATTATGTACTTTATTTCCATTGAATTTTTGAAGAAATCTTTCAATGTAACATTTGTACCTGTGCTTGTAACATTGGATTGTGTGTAACAGGGCTGAAACTATAAACTAGATTCA
This sequence comes from Acanthaster planci, assembly GCF_001949145.1. Next base: position 198,510 of record NW_019091359.1, read on the forward strand.
AGAAATCTCTTTGCAAACTGTGTAATGCAATAACCTTACTGGCACAGATAAAAAAACCAATGAGCTTACTGACAGACTTCCTCTTTCTGATTTATTGCATGGTGAAAGTGTAGTGGCTGGGATCGTGTCCTTGCTCTGTGAGATAATGAGTTGGCCGAAGAGGCACTGCAAAATTGAAACTCAAAGGACTAATTGCCTTTAAATCAATTGCGCTCAATGTAATGGACCTTGGCATTCCCAACTTGCAAGCACCATGCTCTTATATGGGAGACACCTAATATGATCACGCCTGGTCGGAAGGGAGGGTTGAATAGAGTAATAAACCTCTATAACATGATCGGGAGGAAATTTTCCTTTTTTTCCCCCATTCTCCGAGGGATATATTAGTCTAACTCTTTCAACCATACAATTTTTCACACATCTGGGTCATTCCATGAGGTTGGGGCACAATTTGTGACGGTGTCAATTTTTATACGGGTTCGATAAGAATGAACAGCTATTTCCCTGCGTGTGGATTCCTAATTGACATTGTTATACATCTGGCAAGGCTGAATACAGAGGTGTGTGTTATGTTTACAGAGTAAATGACCTACTCTAGTCTACAGGTCATGACAGGTGGTAAAAGTTTTGGATGTAACAAGGACACCGTCACAAATTGTGCCCCAACCTCATGGAATGACCCATCTCTGAATGTCACTTCCGAGGCCACAAGTACTGATGATGGGTAACCTTGGGTAAAGAGAACAAAAAACTCGTGTTTCTAGTTTTGCCAAAATAAGGAAGGGTTTTGCTTTAGGCTTTTTTTAGTATTAAAAATGTTGAGGGAACAATGTGTACGTTGAACTTGCAGCAACATTTGCTTCTACTGTACTTGTAGACTGTACCGGTATGCGTGCTTAATAGGCTTAATTTGGCAACCAGAAACAGAAGGCACGAATGAGGCTGCACCGGTTACACCCGTGGGCAGGCAGTCTGCATGAATTCGTGTGCCTCTTTGACCAACAACTTGGCCTGATTTGCCAAAAATGAAAATACACGCGCACGCCAGGTTTAAGAATGCCTGAGTGATATGCAATAGTTTCAAGTCCTTTTCTGGAGTAGCCAGTAGTCAAGTTTTAATTTGAAAAATTCCTCAACCAATGTAGTGATGACCTCCACGGCACACATGTAAAATGTACACAGTGTGGATCATGGTTAACATCAATGTACATGTACATCACAGTCAGTGTTGTATTCAAGTCCAGTCACAAGTCCCTTCACAAGGCCAGTCACAAGTCCAGTCACAAGTCCAGTCACAAGGCCAGTCACAAGTCCCTTCACAAGGCCTGTCACAAGTCCAGTCACAAGGCCAGTCGTAAGTAATAGGATGAACAATGACAAAAGAATGTTTTTGTCACAGCTCATGTGAATTTGTCACAAATGTTTTTGTCACAGCTCATGTGAACGGCTTGTGAATTGGCTTAAGACTGAATGACTAGTGATGGACTTACAGGGACTTGTAGGTACAATATGGTACAAAGGTCAACACCACAAATGTCTTGATTACCAACTGTCTTCAAATGTAGAGTAAATTTCCTTGATCTGCAAGACCATGATGAGATCTGTTAGCATACATGTACAATGTATGTACCAGTAACTTTCACATACCGGAGTCTTTGTGCACATTTTTGGAAGACAGCCAAATTTGCACAATTTGTTTTTCAATTTCTTTCAGTTGACATAGCCGATTTGGCAGTTTGCCAGCTTCGCATGTATATTTGACTGCCTTTACAATAGGCTTCACTACCAAATAAAGTGCTGGACTTGAGAAGGAACCAGACGATCTCTTTAAATTGTACCAAATACATAAAATGTGCTGCTGACAGCTAAAGTGGACAGGAATTGAAGTGACACTTTTCCATCCGACCACACACATTTTCTGTCTAATATGTAGAAAATGTTCATATCTCACAGAGTAACAGATCCATTCTCTAGGGAGAAATGTGTCCATCTACTGCTGTATTGTCACCAGAAGAACATGAGATTCAATGAACTGAAAAAAAAAGTGGGGAAAAAATCTGGGCCCTTTCTTGTGTAACTGGACAAATTTAGGTCTAAGCGAAAAATTGTCAGAGAGCAAGCTGTAGACAGAATATTCCTCACATCACACTCAGACTGGTAGCCTGCTCCTGCTAAGCAAATATTGTGCATATAGAAGGGTGCTTAGCAGCCCTGCTTGCAGTCTGGATCTCAAAATCTGTACCACTGCTTAAGTAAATGTTGTCTGAAGACTACCTTCCATAAACAACACCAACTGAAATTGGGGCACGAACTATACTTCAACAACTAGTCAATAGCTTTTTACATGTGACAATGTGCGTACACGCTATACAGTCACGCTTGAATGACCCCAGTTGTACTATTTTTGTAAACTCTCACCGTCACTCACATTTTGCCATTGGCTGCATCTCTCACAGTGTTTACGGTCAAATGACATTTCATACAATTTATTATTTTCATGTGAAAGGTTCCGTCCATACCAAGGAAACCGGGTTTTGATAGCAAGCAGAGTGACCATGTACAGGGGCCTGGTTCCAAACAGTCAATTACATGTAGCATACTGTAGATGGTCGGCACCATCAATCAGTCGGGCAGTGTTGGTCGAACCACGATTAACTACAGTCTTCGCTAAAACTCGCTCTGAGAAATCTTAAACTTACAAGAAACAGCGGATGTGCCACTCTGATTCCAGTGCTTGGACAAGATGCTCATCCACAATTTTCTGTGAACAACTGATGCACACTGGGTCCTGACCTGTGGGGAAAAAACACAGAAATGCTCGGGTTCAAATGTATTATTAAGATGGTTTGAATTAGCGGTTATTTGGGCGTCAGTTTTGTGGTGATTCAAAATTAACTAAAAAAAGAATAGGCCGAAGAAATGGGGAATAATAATTATATAACTCACTGTTACTTGACTTTCTCTTGTTAATTAGATTATACAAATTTATACCATTGACGAAATTGAATGATTAAATCGGTAAAATGGATGACAAAAAACGAATCTGCTTTTCCAATTCAACACCATTCCCAGAGTGAGACAGAAATGACAATAGATGGGACAAATAAATGTGTTTTTTTTCCCGGAGTTACAATGCTCTGTCCTCTCTGATGAAATTAAATTTTCGTTAAGCAATTTCAATGAAAGAGGTGCTAAATTAACCAGGAAAACCTACACTTAAATACTGGTTGAAGTACCGGTAGTTCTATGCGAAATCTGCAAAACTCTAGAAATGAGTAGATTTTGAAGTAGATTTTGGAAGATCTTGTTGTTTTTTAAAGTGGACAGCCCAACTGGGACAATGTGTAAATTTACCCCTCTGTGAGGGATCTCAGTTCTTTTGTTCGCAACAGTACAATCATGCACAATCAACCAATGAATGCTCTTGGAATACCCAATAACTGTTTTCAGTAATGAGCCTAGTTTTTATTGTTCAATGGAATATTTCTGAATTCAGAGGACAAAATTTGGCCAAGAAGTCCAAGACTACTTCTCATTTTACAAGCTATTCTTTCATTCATTTATTCTTACGCAAGAATTCCTATTGCTATGGGGGAAGATGACAAGTACATGCACATGTTGTACCGTAATTCCAGCTCAGTGCTTCAAAGGTCAAAATATCCATGAGTCGGATGGACATGGCTCAAAAGCATAAATCTGTCCACATCCTGTCCGACTCATTTCTGTAATTGTTCAGATGAAAAGAAGGCCGCAACATTCCAAGCCGAAACTTGTCCAAATACAGGCAGATACACTGGGCTTTAGAAAGCGAAAAGTGATTTTGGACTGACTGAACTCAACGACCCTGAGACTTCATGATTCACAATGGGAAGAGGAAATGAACCCCATCATAAACTGTTCACTTGCGTACTACAGATCGCTATTTGTGGAATCACAATCCGGAGTCAGTCAAAATTATCAACCTCCTTTTTTAAATTGTGATTTGTGTCCCTTCGAAATTTCTTTGGATCAACACATACAAGCCAATTTTCAAACTCTTAAAATTAATTTGGAACAGATTTGATACAGTAATAATCTACTTTTTAAATGTGAGTGAACGCAATGGTACACCAGTCAAAATTAGAGCTGTGCTTCCTATCTAATATTGGATCAATTACACGTGTATTATTAATGTACATATATTTGAAGCAAATTTTCCAACATTTTCCAACATTAGGAAAGATTTTACTTTAACAACCCCACCAGAATTGGTAAGAAACACCAAAAACCTTGTAAATAACTATCCAGTCGCGTTCAGAGTTATATAAATGCTAGGCACAATCTCTCATTTCCAGATTTATTTCAGTAAAACAGGTAAAAACTTGGGCAGAAAGGAGGCCTACCAGAACACTTGGGGTCACCATACAGTGCCAAGGACATCTACCATAAAAACTGAAACTTTCTTCCCCTGTACTGAATGAAGATTTTCTGATAAAAGTCAGTCTTAAAACTGAAGGTTGTGCCAAGCATTTATATAATTCTGAACACAACCGGACAGTAATTTTCGCAGATTTCGCTGTTCCAAACTGATGTTAGCAACGGTGTTAGAGTCAAATCTTTCTCAACATTAATTGAAGCAGATGCACATGTACATGTGCAGTAGATGATGATGTTATGCCCCAACTGTAGCATCAGTCCCAAATATAGTTGGGCCGGCCCAGCTACAGCACAGAGATCAAGTGTGCACGTGCCAAAGTCATATTGTTTAAAGTGTCAAGTCATAGATGAAGCACCATATTTTAGATGGATTGTGTCACGTGTGAGACTCGTAAACTTGGATAAGTTTGAGAAATATTCTACAGAAAGTGGTCAACAATAGTTGGGCCAGCCCAACTGTAGAACTACAGTTGGGACAGATGCTATAGTTGGGGCGTAATAATGCTGTAGCTTTGTGTGGTCATGTTTTCACCGTCACTGGTACCAATTGAAGAGGTTAGATGACTTAAAATACACAATGCCATGATACTGTGACTAGCAGTAAGTTCTCAAACAGGTGGTTATGTCCATTGCATTTCACTATTAACCCCTTCACGCCGGGACGCGTTAAGCAACGCCGTAAAAATTGAGATCCTCAGCCCGCTTTTCAGCTATTATTCTCGGCCCACGCTCGAGCAAACACGGTGAACGAAGGCAGACCCTGGATCTTGTGTATATGGTAATTGTCTTTGTGTGTAGCCCAGAAATGAAAAGACCGAATTTGCATTATAATCACCAGCTTCACAATAGTCCCCACTTTGAAAAGAGGCAACGGGAATGTGGAAGCGTGAATAGAGCCGCATGCTACCGAACAATGAGCTTTTTCTCTGTGTAATTCAAAGCGTGCAAAGCACGCTGGGCCACAAACCGAGAATTTGCAGTTTGGCAGGTGGCCTTTGTGGCCAAGCGAGGCTGGAATTCTTGGAGTCGGCTTTCGGAAAGAAATTCCCATCGAGAAGGGGTTAAGAGATGTCCCAGTTATCAGTGGACCACATACAACTGGTACAAGCTTCCTGTAGTGCATGGATTATTAGTGCCACTTTTTACAATTTTTTTAAACTCAGAAAGTAATGAATTGCATTGTTTTTCCAGTTTTTCCCTGACCCTGCTGGTGATATTTGTGACATTTAAAAACAGAGCTGGTCAAATACGCAATACGGAATTCATCATTTTCCCCTCTTTCCAAAATCATAACTTTTATGCACGTTCCTGACTTGAGATTTTTAACACCAGTATTTCCGATTCAAGAAGACAGGTTTGGGATTTTACACTGTACAAAACAAAATCAGGAAATGTGACTTTGCAAGAACTTCAAGGAAGTGTCTACCCATCCGAAGCTGCCTGAACTAATGTAAGTTACGAGCAAAAGCAAAACAGCTCTTTTTGCTATATAGTAGTAGGCCTAGTTGAACTGGCCTTTTATGATTATACCGCAGCATATCTGTCAGAAATAAACACTCCTGGCGCAAAATTACGGGAGGTGAAACACTACTATTCAGTAACTGGCTAATAATGAAATAATGAAAAGAGATTTACGAAGTAAATGTAATGTGCCTAACAGTTAATTACGGAAAAGGTAAGTTTTCAGTTGAAATTTAAAATTAAATTAATTTAACCTAATTTCATTTAAATTTCTCAACCTTCTCCAAGTTTTGCAGCTCACACCAAATAGATTTCATCTAAAACATGCAAATGTGGCATTTCATCCATACTAGAAATAAACATTAGATTCTGCTAGCATGCCACGAGTTACTGACATTAACGAAATGCAGTTCACGACATTGACACACACGTACATGTACACCGCACACGTCTAGGGGGCTGTAGCTGGACCGGCGCAACGCCCAGCAACTGTAGAACGTAAACATAGGTCTACACCGCACTGTGTCAAGTTGAGCTGGCCTCTTTCCCAAATTTAATGGCCTAACATTACAAGTTCAATACATTACCTTCCTCTGATCCCATGTTGACAACTTTATCCCATCAGCATATAAACATCAACCTTACAAGTCAAATCCTCCTCCTTTTGTGTGAGGAACGTCATGCTCAACCGTAATATGATGCATGCTGCACTTAAGTACCTCATGTTGATCACTGTACCGATACATGTACATATACATTGCATGTGTGCAGTGCAATGACAACCCGGCCCATTTTTTGCACCACCCACATGCACCGTTCAATCGACATAGCGCCACCAACTGACAGTCGAATTAGATATTAAGTTAGACTGGCTACCTAGCTTGTACACTTAAGCTGGATACACATGTTTAACCGAAATGTGTAACGCCTAACTACATTGGCAGAGATTAGGTACCAGTCGTCATTTTGTCTTCAGTTAATGAATGGCGCGCCTCTCAGATCGTTTTGAGGTTTTGGAGAAACGTGCGGTGATGGCGGGACCCTTTGAATTTGAAGTTTGAAATCCCTCAAATCAAGTTAAAAATAATCGTCATGAAGCAGTACTGCTTTTGAGGGATTTATATGTTTGACACTCATTTAAGTTGTAAGTAAGCGTGAAAGTGTATTATTACGATTACTTCTGATCTTGTACTTAGGAGTTTAGAATTAGCCTATGCCTAGGCCTACCACCTGACCATGCTGAATGTGATGCTGTTGTTACGCCCCAACTATAGCATCAGTCCCAACTATAGTTGGGCCCATCCCAACTAGAGTGCTACAGTTGGGCCGGCCCAGCATGTGCCAAAGTCATATTGCTTACAAATATCATGTCATTGGTCATAGGGCTAAGTGCCACATTGACTTGGATAATGTTGAGACATTTCCCACAGGCATTGGTCAACAATAGTTGGGTCAGCCCAACTGTAGCACTACAGTTGGGACTGTCCCAACTGTAGTTGGGACTTATGCTATAGTTGGGGCGTAATACTGTGACTTAGCTCACGCGTAGTGGGCGTCGTCTAACGTTAACATTGCATTGCGACTTGTAGTGTAAATGAAGACATGTAAAAGACACAGTCCGTGTAAATTATTCTTAAAAAAACTTTAAAGGACAAGAAGTATTGTTCATCTCTAAATTGTAAATTGTGGCTGGAGATACTCCTACTGTGAGAAGCTATTTAGTTAGCCCCACTAGTGTGGCACGGCCTCTCACTCCCGATCCATCCTTAGCCACACATCCGTATACGCAATTTTGTGTCGGCGTACTGAACATTTTCGGCACACCAACTTATCATCGTGGGTGCAATTTCTTTTACACACGAACATGATCCTTGACCTTTCCGCTTTCTAAAAACCATTTATTGAATGATTTCACTCACTTTATTCAGGTATTTTCCAGTCTTTTTGCCTTTATCCATTCAATCTAACGGGCTCGCTCTCTCAGTCGCCATCTTTAAAATAAGGTCGTTGAACATTACGTCACTTGACCCCTCATCGTCTTGACGGCTGTTCCATGTCAAGGCATATGTAATACACGGACTGAGCGATAAGATACTACATGTACCAATGGGCTCTTCCAAAACTTTGGCAGCAGTTTAGATGTCTTGACATGGAACAGCCATCTGGAATTTTAGAATTTTTTCAAGTTACAATCCAACCAAATAATTTTCACGATCCGGAACTAGGAAAACGACTGCCTGTTACATCTACTTCCAGCAAACTGTGTGGGGTCCTCACGTCCGCCGCAATCTCATGAACACGGCAGATGACCAACCCCACAATTGTTGGGGTAACTCTGCAAAGTCTGTAAGTTGGATGAAATGAGAATGCCAAGGATGCGCATGTGCACTTGTTCAGTGTTCTGTTGGTGTTTTTTTTCTCCAGGCCTGATGCCCACCATGTGTTGAAATGTGATTGTGCGTACAACACATCTTTCATTGTGTCAAGTGTCATGCCTAACGTAGACCTTAGCATAAAACCTTTTCATACACAGATTTGATAAAACTTAGATGTTTGCAATGCAATATGGGGTTGGTCGGACGACAAACGAATAAAAACATTTAGTTTAGTTTGTCATTCAAACCCATACGGACATCGGCAAGGTTTATTGCTGCTACCACTTACATTTATGAGATCTAAAAACCTTGTGATTACATGGACTTGGTTTTTCATTTATGTTGTGCAGTGTTGATCAAAACTTAATTAAAAGTCACAGAACTTGCCTCTCAAGGCTCAAACAAGGTAAATTGATAGTCACATTTATATTTTCCTACATTTATGTGAAATGTGACGCTTCAGATCTAATGATGCCCTCCGATCTAATTTTTAGCAAGCCTTACTTTGGGGGTAAGCAGTGTTTTGTATCATTGCTTTATTTTGTCTCATTTGTTACCAGGCAACTACATCCTGTCACCATGGCAACAGGAGGAGTAGGAGTGGTTCAAGGAACCTCCTACACCATAGGTGGGGTGAAGGTGGACTTTCCCTGCAAGGCGTACCCAACTCAGCTCTCAATGATGTCCATGGTGAGTTATGCTGAGATAGGGATCTGCAGGTATTTCAAGCTTTGACGTCCTTCCATTCACTTTTATCCATGACAGCCTTGACTTCATTGCTGTCTCGTCCTTTGTCGTGTTACAGCATACCTAAGAAGCTCTTGAGTAGCCTCTTGTGGAGTGTTACAGGTTCAGAATAGCAGATTGTGCACCATTGCATCTTTAGTGCCGTGACAGTGCCCAGATATTGCTTCACCTGCATAAATCCCTGTCATCTGATTGGTGGATCGTTGATCACACGGCATTGAATTATTTTTTACTAGCACGCAGCTGGCGAATGGGACGCACATGCAGAGTGTAAAACATTATAAGAACTGTGCATTAGAAATGGATAACAAGCACCTCTGGATGCACTGCAGCTTCTGCGTGATGGCGCTGTAGTGCAAAATATTTACAGCAACACGGCCGACTTAGATCCGATGTTCGCGATGTTAACTGACAGAGAAATTGACGAGCTTGTCAATGCAGCTTATGTTGCCTGCACTAAGAGACAGATAAAATAGGCTGCAAGTGAACCAATCAGATGACGAGGATTTGTACAGGTGTTTTGTAAAACAAATAATGAATCATATTCGCGCGATGGTAAGAATAATGGCACGAGTGAGAGATGAAACGGTCTGTTCCACAAGGCAAAGACCATTTCATCTGTCATCTGGATCATACATAGCTTCTGTCTAACTGCTCAGTCATGTTGATGGTGATAGTCTCCGTCTCCCCCCAATTAAACTTTTTCCAGTTTTCCCGAGGCTTTCTTGTGTTGTATGTAACATGTTCATGTTAATCTTGTCAGATTATCAAGGGGATTGAACGGCATCAGAATTGTTTGCTAGAAAGTCCGACCGGCAGTGGCAAAAGCTTAGCCCTTCTGTGTTCCTGTTTGGCGTGGCAACAGAATGAATATAGTAAGTGGTTCTGGTTGCCGGGTATGTCAGTCTTGCCATGGCAACAGAATAAATATAAAAACTAAATGCAGTTGACTAAATTTCCATGACATTGTAACCGTGAATACTCAACAATTAAATATGACACAGAAGTGTGCGAATGTCAAGTTTTCTAAAGTTTGCATTTTATCAAGTTCTGGTATTTGCAAAGTGTCATCTATTTTTATTTAGGTAAAATAAGGTTTGTGGTCGATAAAGAGAAGAAGCATGTAGGTACAGCCATTGATTTACCTTCCTGCTGTGCGTAAACTTGGTCAAGAAAATGGTTGGTCAAAACATACTAGCAGGATCAATGTCATTTTATCGTTACCAGCTTTATTTTGATAGAACAAGGTCATGCAAATGGCAGCACACTTCCCTACTTGTATAAATGTTAAAAGTGCCCAAAGAGTCACAAAAACACCATGGAGATTTTGCCATTTGGCCTTTCATCCTTACATTTCCTTCAGATAGTTTGTCTGATCATTTCTGCTTTTGGTTGGGACAAGTACCAAAAATGGCAGACATCCAAATGTAATTTCACGCTCTATTCTGGCTTGGTGTGGTAGTAGACGTAACTGGATCATTCTTGGTCAGGTTTACTGAATTGGTTAAGAATGCAGGTGACTTAAACAGTTAGAAACTTGTGCGTGTTAGGCTTTGATGTGATTCCATTGTCATTTGCAGAAAAACGTAACGAAGAGGATCTTGAGGCAGCTTCGTGCGAACAAAATGGTAAGATCCTTACGCTGGCTGTAACCCTTTACCAAAGAACCAGATCTGGATGCATTTATACTACAATAAAGCAGACAGACTTCATCACATTAGAGTGTAGAACCAGGCAAAATTAATAGCATTCTGTAACAAAAAATTCTGGTGTAAAGATATTGACAATATTCAGAGCTTATAAGAGCTGAAATATGCCTTCCACTTCCCTAGTTTTACTCAAAGTGAAGGGCACATTTCCTGGGAAAAGTTCAGGCTGTATTAGAAAAATCAAAAACAAATAGTGCAAAGCTTCAAAAATCACTTGTGAAAAATAAAATAGCTTTAAACACCCCAAATTGTCACGCCATTTCTCACGTTTGAACTGCCCTGATATCCAGTTAAGCGCACCTTAACTGGAAGTCTCTCAAACTGTTTTTCTGATCGTCAGCCCCTCGGAGTCGTTATTTTCTGGTTTGTCTTCAGATTGCCAAGCGAGTTTTGTCTGCACCTGCGATTGCAGCAAGACTTCACCTCAACAGCCAGGAAAACCCTGCATAGAAACTTCACCCCTAAATGAGAATGGGACTGCTCCGTCTGCAGCACACTCCCGGGGCAGCAGTGGAACCTGCCAACCCTCGCTGGCCCCCAGTGGAAGTGGCTGCAATCAAGGTGATGATGCGGGAACAAGGTTGACCACTTGTTATTTAGGATACACCATAGAGATATCTCAAGTGATTTTGAGAAAGTATCAACCCTGTAAAGAGGTGGTCTTGACATTTTTAACAGTACATTCTGTTTATCCTTAACCCTCAGCCCCGGGGGAGGGGGAAAGGAATTTGGCCCATCTCAACATTTTCTCTGATATCGTGGTGCAGTTTTTTTTCCCCTGTGTCGAGTCTTCAGTTTTCCAGTAACGTAGAAATAATCATTTTGACACCAAGTTTATAAAAATTATAAAGATATCAATTTTTCCAAGAAAGGTCAGCGTAAAAGTTAACTTTTCCCATTGGCATCTTTTCATTGTATATCAGGGCATGAACTATTAATGACCAAAACAACAAAATCTCATGTCCCATTGAATTGGATCTTCACAGACATTCTCATAATGAATGTCTTTACCTGTATATCGAATTCAGAAATGAACCAGGCGTAGTACAGCCAATATTCTGTGAGATGGTCCCACTGTTAGGTTTTAGAAAATTCTTTCAGGGTTAAATCCCAAACTTGGAATATCGTGTGTTGGGAATAGCTTGGCCCCCTAACATGGAGAACTGTGATTTTCTGACCAAGATATTATTCTAATAATAGTTTTGCCCAATTTACATCTTCATTTGTTCCGCATGCCATTTTTTTTGGTTTTAAAGTCAAACATTGACCTTTCTGAGGTTTCTGAATGATTTTTTATTCAAATTGCAGAGGAGAGTTCCCAGTAGGGCTGTGCCATATATCTGAATATTCGATCGATTATCGAATACTCGAATGTTTTTATCTGAATTTGAATAACTTGAATGCAAAATTCATGAAAAGGAAGGGAGAATTTTGTTTTGTTTTAAATGAGAAGAACTGCACTGTGGAGGCTTGTTTCAAGCAGATTCAAATGAAGAGCAACAGAATTACAACAATTTAGAAAGTAAATTATTTATTGAAAGATTTGAAAGGAATAGAAATTTTCAACAGGGCAAGAAGGACTGTTCATCTCGTAAATCTTGCAACTGATTTTCTATTTGGCTTGTTCATAAAAAATCTGCCGGTTGGTGCGACCGAATATTCGAACAGAGTGAATTATTCGAATTGACTCAGCTCTCGTTCAAAGGCCCTCAAAATTAAAACCTGAAGCCCAATGCATATATCCAATTAGTTGCCGAAAGAGGAACCAAAAAAGTCACTCAGTGCATTTACTCTAAAAAGCTTAGCGTCTTTGTTATTTCTCTGCAGAGGAGAACTCCAGAAGTTTGAAGATAGAAGTTGCAGATGGAGACGACGCTGATTTCCAGCCAAGTAAAAAGAGATTCCGGACCTCTGGCACTACAGGGGTATGTAAATCTTGTGTGTTGAGCATCGTTTCAAATTGATGCCGTGATGTGGAATCTGAAGTTTTGTCATACCACTGTCTTGAATGCTATATTTTCATCGGCCAAAATGTAGCCGTCGACAAAAATTGCAGTGTTCCAACAACTGATCACATCATATGCTAGTTCACTGCTCACACTAGAGTTTACGATTATCAAGTGTTGTAAAGTTATTTATCCTTATTCCCAAATGTACAAATATTCAGGTAATTACAAGAACAGTTTCCCGATTTGGAGATTGAGTACAGTATAAAGTGAAGGAGTAACTACAAAAAGGTCACACTTTATGTCTTCATTTTTGAAAAAAGATGCCATTTTTATGTCAGTGCAACGTAAGATTATATGCTTTATATTGGCACCGTGTATCTGTGTGATACAGGGAACCTGTAAAAAAAGTAAAGGTGCCAAGGGTGTTGTGTTTGATGACCCATCTGATGACGACTCCCCAGAGGCGAAGACCCACCCCCACACAAAGGCTCACTGGCAGATGAAACTCAATGGAGAATCGGGTAATGATGTGACAAGTTTGGCAAGACACAGTTTAATTGGAGCAAAAATTTCTGGCCTCTTGTTTTTGATTGGCTTTAATAAACCACCCCCCCCGACAAGACATGGAAGGGAGGTTGTTGGGGATGGTTTGAGCACTTGCACTTTCCGTGGTTAAGAGTTGGCAAACCAGAATGACGCCACTCTAAGACAATGCATTTGCAGATAGAGTGACCAAAATTAACATGTTGAAAAAGACAACAGTAGCGTATCCAGGGTGGGGAAACTTGCTTTCCCCCTCCTTCCCCGAGACATGTTGCCAATTTCCATTCCCCCCCTCCCCCCAAACCAGAACTTGGATATGCCACTGAAAGACATTACCGCCAGAAGTAGCAAGAGCCAGTGTCTATTGTTCACCTTCACTGAGAAAATAAATCTGTGCCTCGGGCCTGTTGGTGAAATCATACTGTAAAAGACCTAAAATTTGCTGTTTCCCCCACAGTCGGCCAAGTTTCTGCACAGTCACCTTGCTCATGTCCCTGCCATTCTTCCAAGGTAAAAGATCCAGACGAAAAGCAGACAGAAGCCTACAAACGCAAGAAGTGAGTTCGTCTAGAAACAGTCGAGAAGTAAATTTTTTTACTACAAAAGAGACGACGTTTGCAATGTTAAACTGAACAAACATTCATTCCTTTGTATTTTAACAGTGTAATTACCAAAGTAAGCTCCTTTTATGTGAGCCAAAAATGTTTACTGAATTCATAGTATCCTGTTATTTGAAACAAGTTTGAAAATGAGATAATTGCTTGTTTTCTTAGTTATTCAGGTGTTGATAGTAGTAAATGACTTAAACTCATCCTCAACAAAGATAATGAACACTTTGAAGGGTAACTTAAATCAGGTAATATGTAAGACATGTCAAAAGTTGGCTTTCAGGGTTATAATCAGTATGTAGACCTGCCTGTATATTGGCGAAGACCCAAACCC